>JADRCD010234733.1:0-15490 GCA_019843815.1 Montemys delectorum
CAGTAGTGGGGTCTGTTTTAAGAGGTCATTTGCATTAACTACTGCTGAGCCTGCAATTCCTAAGTCTGGTTTAATTTGCCATATAAATGTGTTGTGGCAAAGAAGAGGAAAAATTCCTCCCCAGTAACTTTCATTTATCCATCCTAATTAAGGCAACTTTCATTTTGAGTTTTATCAGAAGCCTCATTGACCTGGACAATAGCAATAAATTGTCCCTTTAGACAAGAAATGCAAATTCTACTTTAAATCATTGTGAGTACAATCCTTTCAGGTTGCATTATTTTATTTTGAGAAATATATTCACTTTAGGCTAAAAAAATAGCATATTTATATAGCTTCTAACATAAGCAGTTAGACAGATTAAAGTGGTTTCTTCTAGTAAGTTAACGGCAATTTGACACACAAAGGGTTTACCTCTCCTCTAAGTACTCAGGCAGAGGATACGAAAGTGCTGTTCTTAGTATCTTAAACTGAGTCTGACTGTATCCTTAATGTGAATGGCTTTCTATAGGAAAAATGCTTAAGCATATTTTCAAGACATTACATTAAAATAATGTAATGCAAATTTATTTTGTCAATTCCACAGGTCCATAAATCCAGAGGTTCAATGAGTTAATCATATGATCTGATAAAATTAAACCTAATCTAGTTTTCCTGTTACAGATATTTATTATGAGAACTATTGCTAAACATTTTCAAAAGATTTTATGTTATTAAAAACATTATTTAAAAAAAAAAACCCAAAGTAGAGCAAACTATATGGAGACTTTCCCCACACGCCCTTCTCCAATGATTATCAACGGTTATCCATGTTATGTAATTATCTGCTCACTTTTAGAAATCTCTCTAAGACCTGAAAAAATACATGCAATATCTAGAAGATTTTTTGCAGTAGACTAAAAGGTCATTATCTTCCTTAATACTTCATACCTCGTTATTTTTATTTCTTATTTTTAGTCATAGTTATTAAACCCAGTTTGAGTTTTTTTTTTTTTTGGATAATAACAAAAGCACAATAACCCTTTATATTTTTTTTGTAGGATTACACCTCTTTTTTGATGCCAAAAAGAATTCAGAGAGATGAGGACCAAAGTTTTTCTATCTCTTGATTTTCTTGTTCAGAAGCATAATTGATGAAGGTGGCAAGAGCAAAGGGGATGAGCTAATAACCAGAAAGAACAAGCAGGAATTGCCTTTCTGCTTGATGATATGGCATTAGCGTTGACTCTGATGACGTAACTGACCAGAGCCATCTCAGGATAAGGGCATCACAGCTAGAGAATGGAAGTTTCCTCGGAACAGTGCTAATGAAAGCTGCAGTCAGTTTGCTACAGTACGATCCATGCTCACACACCTCCATCCCTGCTGCCGTTACTTTTGTTTAAGACTTGCGCTGCTTCCCCCTTGTGAGTGGGGAAGCCATTTTCTGACTCTCCCAACTCCAGCATGTTTTCCCCCACTGTTCACATTGAAAAAGAATTTCTGAGACTCAGTTATGAGCATATTGAATTCATCCAATTATTCTGCACTGACTTCAGGATTAAGACCTCTTTAACATGTCTTAATTAAGCCAGCTTAACTCCAACTTACCTCTCTGCCAATATATTGCACGCTTAGTCAGGAACTGAACTAGCTGTCTATGTGTTCCCTTCAGGTGAACACTGACTTTATACCATCTATTACTGTCCTTTTATTTGTGAGCCCAAGATGCCCGGTATGAAATGCCATCTTGTTTCAGAGCATCTATTACACTATTTTAAACATCTATTGACATCTGCATTCCTAACCAATCCTCAAACCCCATGTTCATGACTCTCTGTCTTCTTTGTTTGCCACTGCTCAGCATCTTCTAATTACTCAATTAGTGTTTCTTAAGTAAATGTCTGATATAATAAATTAAAAATATAGAATCAACTAACCTGGCCCCATAGGGGATCATAGAGACTAAATTGTCATCCAGAGAACAAACATGCATGGGACAGACCTAGGGCTGCACATACATAAGAGTTAAGCAGCTGGGTCTTCATATGGTACTCCTAAAGTGGGAGCAGAGTACTCTGACTCTGTTTCCTGCCTTTGGATCCCTTTCCTCTGACTTGGGCTTCTTTGTCTAGCTTCAATAGAAGACTCGCCTAGCTAGTCTTACTGCAACTTGATAGGCCAATGTTGACTGATATCCACGAAAGGCCTCTCCTTTTCTGAGAAAAGGGAGAGAGCGGTAAGGGGGGGGACTGGAAGCAAACGAAGAAAGGGAAGTTACAACCAGGATGTAAAGTAAATAAATAATTAATTTTAAAATGTTAAATTCAGCCATTTTTTGAGTGAGAAAAAGAAAACTGCCAAAATAAAAATCGTTTTTGGAACGTCATTTTTTAACGAAAGTCAGCACTGAGGCAGCCAGTTACTGTACTAGCTGGTGTTTCTATTTCTTAAATAGAACTATTCTACATAGCTTTGCCCATGAAGATCGGGTCTGCACTAATGTGCCTCCAGGGAACTGTAACTCATGAGCCAAGAGTGCCTGGTTCACCACCTCATGCCTTCATGTCTCAGAAGCCTTGGGCTAGACAGCGCTGCTTTCCTAACAGTACTCTAGGGGAAACAGGGTGACTAAGTGGAAGTCCATTCTGGTTTTCCCAAAATAAAGCAAGTAGTCATCCCCACAACTGACAGGCCAGGTCACTTGACTTATTTTTAAAATCAGTCTCATGGTCTTATTTGTGCTGTGTTTAATATTATTTCACAATTAAACTATGTGTGTATTATACACTGATTTAAGTCCCTTTAAAAAAAGAACATAAAATAGATAAAGTTGCCATTTGATCTACATGTCTTCTATCTATATAACTACAAAGTAGCCAGAGTATGCTATGTAATATACTGGCTCATTGGCTTCATATTCATAAGATTAGATTGATTGATTTTTTTGCTACCTGTAAAATTAATACAATCCTTTTTAATTTATAAGTGATTTAAAGCTTGCTACTCAAGATTAAATGTCAATATGAGCAGATGCTTCATTAACACCTCTGGCTTGAACCCAGTGGACAGCAGCAAACACTAACTGAGCAAGCATGGTCTTCTAAGATCTAGGAAGCACATGACTCTTTCAAATAATTTTTAAAAATAACTTTTGTCTCAAATGTCATAATTTGAGCTATCACTCACTTTTGCTCTCACATCTTTATACTCTTTACACCCAGAAATGAATCCAGCGAATCTGGTTTTATGTGCAGATCCTTGATTCACTTGAACTTGAGCTTTGTACAGGGACATAAGAATGGATCAATTTGCATTCCTCTCCATGTTGACTGCCAGTTGAACCAGCACCTTTTGTTGACAATGCTGTCTTTTTTTTCCACTGGATGGTTTTAGTTCCTTTGTCAAAGATCAAGTGACCATAGATGTGTGGGTTCATTTCTGGGTCTTCAATTCTATTCCATTGATCTAGTTACCTGTCACTATATCAATATCATGCAGTTTTTTTTTTTTATCACTATTGCTCTGTAGTACAGCTTGAGGTCAGGGATGGTGATTCCACCAGAAGTTCTTTTATTGTTGAGAATATTTTTCCATATCTGTAGTAGCTATTCCCGGTTTGTAAACTTGACTCTATCTAGAATGAACTACAATCCAGAATTGGAAGGCTCACCTGTGATTCTAATCTAGAGGCTGGCCGACCTGGATCTTGGCATGGAGATCTTGAGGCATAGGGGCTATGAATCCCAGAAGATTAATAAAGGGAGATCTCTGAGTTCAAGGTCATCTGGGACAAAGCAAGTTCCAGATCCAGGTATGGTAGCACTCACCTCTAATCTGGGTCACACCTTCTGCTGAAGACCTACATAAGGACATTAGAAGAAGGAAGATTTACTCTCTCTCTTCTTCACCTCCTTGCCTTGTGGGATGAGCAACTCCTTAGATCCTTGGACTTCCATTCACAGTGGCTGCTGACCATTGTTGGGAGTTGGACTACAGACTGTAAGTCATCAACAAATTCCCTTACTATATAGAGACTACCATAAGTTCTGTGACTCTAGAGAATCCTGACTAATTCAGAACTTGGCACCAGGAGTAGTTCTAGAAGAGAAGTATAAGGATGAATCTTTTAAAAATCTGGAGTTGGTTTGATAATTCACCAATACCTTCAACTACTGAAACATCTCCAGATTTTCTCCATCCTGGGAGCTTGGAGAATATTGAAGACCATGATTGAAACTATATTTCAAGCTTAAAGAAGCTAATGCCTTTGATTATCTTGATGAATTAGGTGATTCAGTGTACAAAACTTTCTACAAGTTGGAGAAAAAAAAATCAGAAAATGATTTTGCTGGCTCGTTGCTCTTAGCATCTCTGGGAAAAGCAGTGAAGGAAGAGAAGTTGTATGATAAAATCAAACAGCTGCAGATGCAAATAAACAATTTAAAAGTTGCTAACTGTGTCCTTGAAGAGAATCTTCTCTCCAGCAGCCATAGAGCTCAAGATGCAGAAAATCAAATCGAAGCCCTCATTCTAAGGTTGGTTAAATTACAGCAAAAATTCAAGTCTCAGCCTCAGAGTGTGTCAGCAGTTAAAGTAAGGGCATTAGTTGGCAAAGAATGGGATCCTATAACTTGGGATGGGGATGTGTGGGAAGACCCTGTTGAAGCTGAGAATTTTGAATCTTCAGATTCTCAAGGGTGTGCCCCACCTGAGGAAGTAGTACCCTCAGCCCCTTGAAATAATGCCTTCCCCACATGAGGGAATTAATCCCTGAGTCTGATAAAAAAAAAAAAAACAGTAGTGACTTTCACTGGAGAAAATGCCAGACAAGACAATGCTGATGTTTCTCAAGGCCTACCAATAAGTTTCCTCTAGACCTATAACCAAACTCAAGGCAAAACAGGCCTCTAGCCGGGAGGTAGAAAGTGTAGTCCATGAGGAAATGTGCTACACTACTAAGGAGCTTAATGAGTTTGCTAATTCATTTAAGCAGAAGTCTGGGGAATATTGTGGGAGTGGACTTTACGGGTGTAGGATAATGGTGGAAGGAACATAAAACTAGAGCAGGCTGAGTTTATTGACATGGGCCACATGAGTGGAGATGCATTTGGTGAAGGGCATATATTCTCTGCCTTCCCAGTGTGGAGGATTAAGTTTTACAAAAGGTGTCCACTCTAGCATTGCAATTTCCCTAAGCCTTAAAATCCCTTTGTCAACACTAAGCCAAGGGATGTCAGGCATCTCCAACTCCTTTTCAGTAGGCCATCTTTTGATGAACCCTTCAGCCAACCATTCAAACAAACTTCTGACACCTTTTTTAACTGTGCGAGTTTCCATATTAAATACTACATTCTTTAACTTATGTTGTTTCTAGGATTCTGACTCAGGACATCATGTTTGAGTGACAATTTGATAGGCCCACTGAGCCATCTCCCAAGCCTCCACTTTTTCTTCTTGATTTAAAACGATGTTGCACTTCTGGAAAGTGAATAAGTAATAATTAGATAGATCTCCATTATAATTCCATTGCTATAGAACAGGTGTTTAGAAGTCTTTTCATTCTTGTTGGCCCGCATTAACTTCCGAGTGTTGAATGAATATGTCTATAATCCATCTACTCACACAGTAACAGACTTTCATAAGTTAAGAACAATCTGAATCTTGAAAAATAATTAAGATTACTGTAGCTTCCTTCTATAAATTGGGAAAATGATGGTCACAGAATAAATGAAGACTGGGATTCAAGTGTTCCTTATTATAGCACATGACTTATATTCCTTTGAAGGTAATGGCAACAGGAAATTATGAGTTGGCAGATATTAAAAGTAATAATGTACCTTTGGCATATGCAGTAGCAAACATGAGCAAAACTATGGAAAGAGATAACTTATCCCACAGAGCTAGCGAATTTCAGAGGAAATGACAGTTTCTCTTCATTCACTTTGAATTTGTGATCTTTCTGATCTCAGTATGTGAAACATACTCCTTTACCCTTGGGGATTCAAAAATGAGGAAGTGAGGCAAACTATGATATTCAGTCTTAAAAAATCAACCTCAGCTGAGCTTAGGTCTACCAATTATTAACATATTAATTTAATTATTAGCCTATTAACTTGTCTTAACCTTGGCAAGCTCTTAAAATCTCTGGCTGTCAGCTACACTAATCTGCCTTATAGAATCCCCTCTGGATGATTAAATATAATAGCTGGCATGCAGGCACTTAACAGAGCAGCACAGTCTAACTGTTTGTCTGCCCTAAACATGACAAAATCCATAGCTTTAAGGAGCTCAGATGCACTAGGAACATGTGTACACACTGACAGATGTATAGTACAAGTATGAAAGTATATAGTCATAAGCCCATGTTTCTCTTGTTGAAAGATTAGATGATGGAGAATGAAGAGGTATCATTTGGTTGGGAAAGAGGCTAAGATTCTCAGAAGAGGCTGTGGAAAGGGGCTGGAGGTGGAAATATTTGGAATACCATCAACAGTGACAGAATAGAACTAAAATAACAGGAAGATGTAGACTACCTACACACAGTACATCTACTTTGTTACAAATTTAAAACATTTACAGTAATGGAGAATATAAATAATCAAAAATATATCGTTTTGTTGATGCAGATTTTGTTCCTTCTCTACACTAACTGCTCATGTGTACCGAGCTATGCTTGACACTGTGCATCAGTGTGGATCGAGAGGGTAGTTCTGTGAGGAAAAGAAGACATGATGTTAGTAAGGACCAGCGATATTTGGAATGTTTTGAAGAAAAATTTAGATAAAAGATTCAGCTATGTCATCCCAAGTGAGTGATGTTTTAATCTGGATCATAAAGGAGAAAATAGAGTTGGCTATATCAAACCAGCTATATTGCTACAGAGTGATAAGCAGAGGGCTTGAGAGACAGCTCAGTAATGGAGGACCCCTTAACCAATATGGACGAGGTACTGAGTTCAAACCCCCAGTAACGCCAAAACAAATATGTCATTAAAAAAAAAAATGACAAGCATGGACACCAGAAGAAACGATCTGAAACTAAAGTACAAATTAACCCCAGAACACCAACCTACATTACTAAGAACTCTGCACAATGGTCACCATATGTTAAGTAACTAGATGGATAATTAATGAATTGGCTTTGGAAAAGCTAACTAGCTAATGAATGCAAGATAACATGATTCTATTAATGCTTTAGTAAAAGCAAGTGTGAAACCATCGGGCAAATGAATTCTCAGACAGGAGGGGTATAAGCAAGTGACCACCATTAGAATAGTTTTGCCATAGCCCAATAGTATAAATTCTGAGACTGTGATCTAGGATAATGGTAGAAAGTAGTTTGAATGGAGTGACATGCAGTTTGATATCCCTATAAATAGGAGTCTAGGATGAACAAGCTGGTAGGGGTAGGTCTTCCATGCCTTATTCCAGATGTTGACCTTCATCTCACAGAAAGCAGTTGGATTTTGAAAAGTTTCTTTTTGGAATGTGTGGTTCCTTAGATATAGCGACCAAGTGACAGGATGAAAGATGAATTTATAAGCTCCCCAGAATAAAAGGGAGGCAGAAATTTATTGTAATTTTCTCATGAAAAATAATGAGTAAGTGAGATCGGTGGGAGGTAAACAGAAGTGGGAGGTTATTGTAGTGCCTCAGCTGAGTGGGATGATGAGCAAGGAATGAGAGAACGGCTTCAAACAGGAAAAGGACTCTGACGCGAACTACTTACAGAGAGAAGTTTTGTGATTATTCAGATATGCCGAGGGGGAGGAGTAGGAGGAACTCAGGTGATTCACAGGTGCCTGACTAGCATGATTGAACCGTGAAAAGAACAGAAATCTAGGATGAAGATCCCATTACGACGGGAAGATAAAGGAGGTGAAAATGAGACAAGTGAGACTGAAGAACACATGGTACACCCAAAAGGAGACACTAAAAATGATCTTTCTCTCCAGTGTAGGCCAAAGATGTGAAGTCAAAATATCATATGTAGATAGAAAAAATGTGTGAATGGATGGATGATTGATTGATTCATTGATTCATTGATAATTTTGTAAGGAATACTGTCAAATACTTCAAAGTAGTCAAGGAAACTGAGAATTGGAAATGACTCACTTACATAGGTAAGAGTAAGAACTGAGCACACTGGACATTACAGTCAGAATACAGCATTAGAACTGAAGATTTTTAGTAGGAAGTAAATTGGTAATAAGATTTAGCATACCATGACTATGTATGACAGAGCTGGAATGAAGTTTACTTTCTTTGGAGGCAGGAAATTAAGAGACTTTGTCTGTAGGTTTAGATTTGATCTGAGGAATAGATCAGTGATAGATTAAAAGCAAAAGGCCTAGAACAGAACAGCCGGAGATAAAAGAACTTAAATGACTTTTAAAGTTTCTGTTCTGGGAGATTGACAGAAGACTTACCAAGTGCCCATTACTGCCAGGCAGTGGTGGCGCACGCCTTGAATCCAAGCACTTAGGAGGCAGAGGCCAGCGGATTTCTGAGTTCGAGACCAGCCTGATCTACAGAGTGAGTTCCAGGACAGCCAGGGCTATACAGATAAACCCTGTCTAGAAAAACAAACAAACAAACAAACAAACAAACAAAAAAGTGCCCATTACTTGGAAGATAGTAAAGCTATTTAGTAAGATTCAGTAGGTTATATGTACAGGTGTGTGTCTGTGTGTATGTCTGTGTGTCTGTGTGCCGAACTTAGTTCAGACCTTAGTTTGGACACCTGATCAGCATAGCTGGCACTACAAGCGTGCACCACTGTGCCCAGCTACTCGGGAGGCTGAGACAGGAGGATTGCTGAGTCCAGGAGTTCTGGGTTGTAGTGCTCTATGCGAATCGGGTGTCCGCACTAAGTTTGGCATCAATATGGTGCTGCTTTATGTACAGGTGTGTGTGTATGTGTGTGTGTGTGTGATGTGTGAATAACAATAATAAAGAGATTATTAATTTTGGAGAGAGGACAGTAATTAGTGAAAGAAGAGAAGAAGAGTGATGAACAAGAGTGATGTAGATATAGAGCTCTTATATGAAGATAAATAAAATTATTAAATAAAAAAGTAAGTAAAGAAAAGGTTAGGAGTAAAAATTAAAATATGATTCCTACCCTTTTAGAATCAATACATCTATCCTATAAGGAGAGCATACTTTCTCACTAACTCATCACATGTAAAATGTAAAATCACAGGCTAAAAAAAAAAAGCAGTAGCACCAAGAGTGGAGGAGGGTGTGGGAGGGATTGGTCACATGTGAAGTCAACTGCTGAGAAAGTGCCAATGATGTTGAGTCCTGGTGTCTGGGAAAAGAACAGAAGAAGGGCAGAGGGATGTGTGCAGCATGTGCTGATGATGAGCCACGTGGCATCCATAGTCTGGGGAGCTCAGCGTGCTAGGCCTGAAAGGCCACTCGGCAGTGGTTGGTCTTTAGTTAAGGACATGTTTTACTCCTAAGCTAAATAACAGGGTAGATGGAAAAACACAAACACATCCTACTAGTTCTGGTTCCCAAAACCATAGCAAACACTGAAGGGAAATGTACCCTTTGCTTCAATGAAGGCTTCTATGGCCCTCATAGCTTGAATATACTTTTCCAAAGGACTCTAACATCCTTTCTGGAAGTTAATCAAGTATGTAAGCCAAACCATCATGCGACAAGTCTTTACAGAATTCCACCCTCCCGCCATGTTTCCTGTCCTCTTTCCTTCTCTGGGCAAATCAGCCATTGTAGCGAGCTGGAGAACAACCATGAAGATGACTGACAGGCAAGGTGCTTCTGGTAGATCAGCTTCAGGAAACGTATGTGCACAAGTCAGGTTGCTGTAGGTACACAAGGAAGTGGAGGTGGTTAGCCACAAGGTTCTAAAATTTCCACAGGAAAACAAGAGAAAACGAGAGATAAGAATGAACCTTGAATGGAGATACGTATAAAGGAAGCACATTTGTATATGTGTTTTTGAAAAGACATGTTGATAAAAAGAAAAAAAAAATCAACACTCAATAAAGAGAAATAACAGCGAAAGAAACATCACAAACATTATATACAACCACATCGTCACTTTCTCTACCTATTCTTTGAGTTGATGTCTTTTCCCAAAGTATTTCAGAATCAAACAGGCATCATGATATTCAATATAATCTCCATATTCTTTCCTGTACATTATTAAATTGTACACTTCATATATATGTATATATATATATATGCATATATATATGAATAGAACAGAAAAAGCTATTTTGAATAGAATGATTCAGATTCAATAGAACAAATGCCATGCATTCTCTCTCATGTGAGTCCTAGCTTCCACTGTTTTGTTTTGTTTGTTTAACAGAATGAAGCCCCTGTGGTTTACCTATGGATGTTAGGCAGCAGGCATTGGGGGTGAGCAAAGCCTTAAAGAAGGAGAAGCAGGCAGACATACATAATAGGAGAGTAGAGATGGCACTGCTGGGGGCAGACAGGTAGGTTCAGGGTGGAGGGTCATGGAGATGGGCAAGAGAAGGCCAATTAAGCAACAAAAAGTGTATATAAAAAAGACATGGAAATTTACCATTATTTAACCCAATTAAAAACTCCAAAGGAGAGACTGAAGGGAGCTACCCTGCATAGCTCCATAATGATGCTCCTAGAAACCATGCATTACTGAACAAAGTTCCCAGTGCCAGGCATGGGCTACCGTTGTAGGCATTGTTGGTCAGGGAGGCCTGAGATGTCCCCCTGAAATATAGGCAACAGTCAGTCCTTGGATACCCAACAGACGCAGAGGTTGTAAATCTTTTGCTGAAGACAGCACATTCCTTTTTGCCAGATGTAGAGAAATCAAGCTAGAATGACTTGGAAATTTCTTGCTTGCAAGCCTTAAAATTTCCAGAAGGTTCTCTCTGTAGTATTAGCCAGCTATGAGGTCTCCAAACTACGTCTATGTTTTAAACAAAGAAAGTTAGCCAAAGCCATTCTGGATGGATTTTATTTGTTTCTTAGTGAAGATGAGAGCTAGAGTATGTCACAAGAAATGTCAGGGAAAGGTCACAACAGACTGGGAGAGCAGTCTAGTTTTCATGTGGGAAAAATGAAGAGAAAAGTTGCAGGAGTCATCTTTTGGCGATGAGTGAGATTTATATCTAAATCAAAAGAGAGAAAACACTGTTAATTTTTGAAAAGGTGACAGAGATAGTGCGCAAAGTAGAAACAAATCCACGGAAGCAGACATAATCACCTGGAAGGACTGAAATGAACAAGCTGAGTCTGTTTGGAGAAATGCTCCCTCCAGACTCACCTCTGGTCCTAATAAAGTGAAGACACTGTTTCTGTGAAATGGCCTTCAATTTCTCACTGAAGTAGAAGGTGAGGTCGTTTGATAAGAGGGAAGGATAAGGGCATGGTTGGAATTTCAGAGGTAAATATTTAAAGGTAACTGTAGATGTGAGCAAGACAGCCTATCAGCCAAAGATAAATAGTACTTACAGAATCAGGGACCTTGAATCAATAACTACATTGTAGTTCTTGATGGTACTCCATTTCCAAGGAAAGAGGAAATAAGATTTATGAAAAACCACATATGAATCAATAAAATAATTTGATTTTCATGTGTTTAGTACTTAGACATGTTTTTGTTTTTGCTGCTCTATATTTGTAACTGAGATGAGAAGGCAGGAAAAGAAATACTGAGTTTTGCTAACAGAAGGCAGTGAAACCAGTCAGAATGGCTCCAGCAGCATGTGTATAGCAAAGGATGGCCAAGCCAGTCGTCAATGGGAGGAGAGGACCTTGGCCCTGTGAAGGTTCTATGCCCCAGTGTAGGGGAATGCCAGGGCCAGTAAGCAGGAGGGGGTGGGATGGTGAGCAGGGGGAGGGGGGAGGGAAGAGGGGATTGTTTTAGTTTTATTTTATTTTATTTTTTTCTTATTTTATTTTATTTTTACTCTTTTTGGAGGGGAACCTGGGAAAGGAGATATCGTAATAAGAAAACATCTAATAAAAAAAGATTTCCAATACAAAAACAAAAACAAACAAACAAACAAAAAAGAAGGCAGTGAGAACATGGGTATTATATGCTTGGTAAGTGTGTGTAGTTTTTCACTGTGAGAACCTTCAAATAATTGTACATGAAGGTTAGATTACCAGAGGCCAAACTTTAAAATAAAAGTCTACTGTGCCCCAAATCATCATGTGTTTCTGTCATACACTCATAATAACAACACAAGTAACAAGAGAAAGTTGGAAGTAAACGAAAAGCACACATGAAAAAGAACTTTAATTACCCACCACTGTGCATTTCCATTCTTATTTTTAAACAGACTTTTATTTGAAAAGTCGGGTCATACTGAAAAATCACTAGTATCTTCTACCGTGGCTTTAAAATCTGGTTCTGAAGGGGGTTCGTATTTTCATAAGCAATACATGAGAAAGCTTATGTCACCATGACCCCTTCAGTGCTAGATTTTAAAGAAAAAAAAAAAAATAAAAGCCTTTATTAATGGATACTGAGTGGCTAGTTTTCTATATCAAAATTTGTGTCTTTATAATTATGATAGCTGACATTTATGGAGTACCTGTCTTTAAGTACAAATATGTATTATAAAAAGGATCCTGATTCATTAAGCCTCTTCCCCTTACCTTTGCAGAGTATTCAAGTGCCCAGTTAACCCTCCAACAGCCATGCACAGAAGGACATACAGCCAAAGCTTGTAAACTGTAAATTGTAAGGCCACTAAACTCTGTCTTAGTCAGCATTTCTATTCTTGCACAAACATCATGACCAAGAAGCAAGTTGAGGAGGAAAGGGTTTATTCAGCTTACACTTCCACACTGCTGTTCATCACCAAGGGAAGTCAGGACTGAAATGAAAGCAGGTCAGGAAGCAGGAGCTGATCCAGAGAAAATGGAGGGATGTTCCTTACTGGCTTGCTTTTCCTGGCTTGCTCAGCTTGCTTTCTTATAGAACCCAGGACTATCAGTTCAGAGATGGCACCACCCACAATGAGCCCTCCCACCCTTTATCACTAATTGAGAAAATGCCTTAGAGTTGGATCTCATGGAGGCATTTCATTAAGAGAGGCTCCTTTTTCTATAATAACTCCAGTGTATGTCAAGTTGACACACAAAAGCAGACAGTACAAACTCCATGAATAAAGTATATAAATAGGTAAGTAAATAAAGTCATTCCAAATAATGGTAAGTGTTTTGCCAAAAATACAACAGACATTACACAGGAAAAGTGGTAGGCTGTGGTGGGGGACTGGTTTTTTATTTGTTTGTTTGGTTTGGGTTTTCTATTTCATTTTGGTTTTAAGACAGGGTTTCACTCTGCAAACCCGCTAATGTAGAGCTCATTTTGTAATCCAGCCTGGCCTCACACTTGCCTTCCCAGTGCTAGTGTTAAAGAGGTTTGCAGGGGCAGACCTTCTGCAGTCTGGCAGGAGAGTGGTCTATAATAGTGTTGGCTCTTCTTTGTGCCATTTTTCCAGCTGAGACAACCAGTAACAGGGATTGACAGCCCAGAGAGGAGCGCAAAAGTACAAAACTGTGGGGTAGGAAATGGAGAAGAGCAACAACTTTGAACAGGAAGCCATAGGACAAAGCCTTGATGGTAAGAATTGAGTTACCTTGTCCCGGAGGGAAGCACGTGATAGTATTTGTTCTTTTGATGGCTGACTTCAGCTCCAGTGTAGAAAATTCACTCCAAAATAGAGGCAGAGAGACATGTTGAAATGTTTGGCTTCTGTACACTAAAGACAAAAGGCTTTGCATGAGGCTTAAACGAAGAGTGTTAGGAAAAAATAGCAGATGTGATTTCTCAATTTTTCATTAAGCCTAGTATTGAAAGTCATGCCTTGAAAGAGAGCTAAGAGAGATTATAGAGATGACCTCCATGGCCTTTCTGGTTATATAAAAATGAGATGTCTCTTAGACATCCAGGAGGTAAATGGACAGTTGCCTAAGAGAATAGCAATCTGGAGGAAAGATAAGAATTTGGGAGTCCTGAGCTGGGTTGCCGCTCACGTTACTTGGTGGTCAAGAGCTTGCCTAGTGTACATGATGCCCTAGATTTAGGAACTTTTTATTTAATTATTTTTATTTAAAATACATTTATTGTTATGGAATACATTCTGACCAAAGTTTTGCCTCTCTCAACTCCTCCCAGATCCCACCACTTCCTCACTCACCAAACCCATCCCCTTTCTTTATCTTTCTCATTAGAATACAAGGCCCCTAAAAAAGCATTACAATTAAAAGGAAAAAGTCAGAAAAGGATGAAACAAACTAACAGAAGAGCCACAGAGAGAGCACACAAGATATATACAAAGAAACACATGTGTTCACATGCATAGAAATCCCGTAAAACCACATCAGAAACCATAATACACATGCAAAGACCTATAAGGAGGAAAAGAGAGAGAGAGAAAGACTGGGACTGGGAGAGATGAAAAGTTATTCAGACAAAGCATTGTGAAACAAAGAACTTTCAAAAATTCGATTTAGTGTATTTTGTGTTGAGCGTCTACTGTCCTTAAAAGTGGTTTGTATGCCCAATGGCGCTGGTCATATATGTGGCAGAAGATGGCCTTGTTGGATATCAGTAGGAGGAGACACCCTCGGGTCTGAGGGTTCTCTATGCCCCAGTGTAGGGGGATGCCAGGGCAAGAAGTTGGAAGTGAGTGGGTTCGGGAGCATCCTAGTAGAAGCAGGGGTAGAGGGGATGGGATAGGGAGCTTCCGAAGGGGAGACCTGGAAAGGGGAAAACATTTGAAATGTAAATAAAGAAAATAACCAAAAAATAAAAATAAAAAAGACCAAAAGGGGGAAGGGAGAGACACCATTGGGAAAAAAACAACAAACAATTGGCCACAGCTTCGGGGTTAGGGATGGGCATTGAAGTTCACTTTCCCTCCTAGCGCTGGATCTCGCCTGGCTTAGACCCATGCAGGGCCTGTGCATGTTACCACAGTCTCTGAATTCATATGATGTCAGTCCCGCTGTGTCTGGAAGGTCTTGTTTCCTGTGTGGCATAAATCCCTACCAGCTCTTAGAATAGCTCTTCCTTCTTTTCCACCCAGAGAGCTCCCTGAGCTCTTACAGGTTTTACAGAGACGTCTGACTTAGGACTGAGTGTTCCAAGGTCTCTACTCTCTGCACATTACAGTGTTGTGTTTCTAATTTTTTCCCACCTGCTGTGAGCGTGGCAGAATGTCTTTAGGAGTCATTTTATCGCTACAGCTTCTTTAGCACAACAGTAGTATTTGAACTTTACTCCTATGTCTCTGGCCTGTCTAGTCTCAGGTTCTAGGCCACCCAAACACTGTCAGGAATGAATTCCATCTCACGGACTGGCCCTTAAATCCAAACAGATATTGGTTGGTTCCTCCTAGAAGCATTGTGCCAGTGTAGCACCATCTTATTTCACAGACAGGCCATCACTCTAAATTGAAAGGTTGGTAACTGTATTGGTAGTTACCTCTCTTCCTTTGGTACCAGGCAAAGCACCTTGAATGGAT
>JADRCD010234735.1:1864-19089 GCA_019843815.1 Montemys delectorum
ACCCATAAGCAACACACACACACACACACACACACACACACACACACCACACACACACACACACACACCCCAGGTTGGACTGAGACTCACTATATAGCTTAGGATGACCTTGAACCTCCTGCCTTCACAGGAATAGTCCGGTGTGAGGATTACTGGCAACTGGTTTATAAAGTTCTGGGAATGGGATCTCGCTCTTGTGCGCACAAGGAAAGCATGCCAGCAACTCAGCTACAGTCTTTGTCCTTGAATCACACATTAATGATTACAACAGAAGAATTCAGCTGAGGATACAGCTCAGCGGAAAGGACTCCCCTAGCATGCACGAAGTCCTGGGTTTGATCCCCAGCACTGAAAAAAAAGAAAAAAAAAAAAAAAGAAAGAAAGAAATTAAAGTATTGATCTGCCATGAATCAGAAGTGAAGACTCCACTGTCTGCTACCCAAGGAAGCCAAAGAAATATGGACACAGGTCATCGTTCAGGCGAGGATGCTGTGCCAGGCAAGGGGAGGGGCAGCTTACCCTGGTGCTGTGGGTGAGTGGGAGGATGTCTGGGGTCCCTCCCTACTTCCAGCCATCCCACTGTTTAGGTTGGAAAGCTGAAGTTTTGCTCCAGGGAGGTGGGGGAGGGGTGGGGAGTGCAGGGAAGGGGGCTTGGGGAAGGGTCTGTTGAGGGGACGGGGGGGGGGGGGGGAGGGCTGGTTCAGGATGAGCTTCTGAGAAATGATGACTTTAGAAGTCTGTACCTTGAACTCCAAGCAAAGCCATCTGTAAGAGTGCACAGGTTCCAGAGACCCTGGGGTATCTGTCGCCACAGGGGTGCCAGGCCTGCTGGTAGGATGGGTGGGCGGTGCTCCACCGGCCTCTGCCAATAGGAGATGAGATCCGGAGGGCTGTTTCCTTGCCTACAAAGGAACCCAGAGGGTACTGAACCTCGCGAAGGGTCTAGCAGCCCCAGCGTCCTGGGCTATCTGCCTGCGACTGACATTAAGGTGGATGCTGTACTTTTCGTCACAACTGTTGTTTCTGGGAACTTAATGGGCGCTTTATGAGAGCTTTATGAACGCAGCTATCATAATCCTGGACGTATTTGTAGCCTCTTGTATCCAGCCAGGGAAAGCGAGTCTCCTGGAGACAGCTGCCTTGTGATGTGACTTCCAGACTTAGGGCTCTTTACCTTCCAGATCCAAGCTCTCAGCCCCTGAAAACACCCAGCAGGAAGGAGACGCCTGAGTATGGCCGGTTCCCGTGGGGTGACAGTGATGGACTGCTCACCTTGTTGCCATCACAACTAGGTTAGCTCCTTCTCTCAATGCTGTGACAGAACACCCGGCAGGGACAGCCTAAGGGAAGCAAAGGTTTATTACGGCTCAGGGTTTCAGAGGGATTGCGGTAGTTCATCATGGCTGGCGTCGTGGCCGGAGGCGGGGCAGAGCAGATGCTCACATTCTGCTGGATGAGAAAGCAGAGCAGGATGGGACCCGCAGAGAGTGAGTACCTTCCGGGGCTCTCTGATAATGACCTACTTGCACCCGTGAAGCCCCACTACCTAAGCCAGAGCTGCTGGAGCCAGCCGGGAGGAGGTGGGATGGTCAGCTGACCTGGGTCTTCAGGTCATACTAGTTGGCTACTGTGTAGATAAATAGAAGAGCTGGTGTGGTTGAGCTGGAGTCCTTCAGGCCCTGGCTCCTGACATTTCTAAACTCGGTGCTTAGCTCCTAGACCTGAGGTGCTGGGTGGGGCCCCAGATCAGGGTCGGAGGTGGAGACACAGAGCAAGGCAGCTCTCTCCAGGGTGGCAGAGAAGCGTGAGGCGGACTGAGGTGCTGAGAAGCGTGGGTGGCCTCGCGGCCTGGAGAACAAGCACTTGGTGGAAACTTCCAGAAGAAACAGGGCTTTGGAGAGAGTCTGGGAGGGAAGAGAAGGAAGCTGTTGGCAGGGGCCCAGTGGAGGCTGGGCCTACCAGGCAGACCAGGATGGCTCCTCTCCATCATTTAACTTGTATTTTTCGACTGGTGGTATCACTCACTTGAATGCAGATCATAAAAATTACAATTGATGTTTCAATTAGTTATAATTTACGGAGTGATTACATTTAATTTCTCTTTTATTGTATTTTAATGGCTTCAAATTTCTTGTTGATGAGATTCAGCCTCATGATCTGAAGTCACAGGCCACGGGGTGGAGATTGGGCTCAGGTTCTCAGCAGGGCAGGTAGGCATGGCACAGTTCTGGGGCCCCTTGCTACTGCTGGGGTCTCCTCAGCCGACCCAGAAGCCTCACAGCCTTTGCTGCCTGGGATGGGTGTTTGGCATGGAAGTAGAAACAGCAGGGTATTCAGGCAGCAGGAGGAGCCTGGGGCTCCGCTGCCCCCAGCTGTCTCCGTGGTCTTGCTAATGCGGAAGGAGATTTGTGTGTTCTTAGAATCTGGCAGACTGGGGCAGAGAAAGAGGGTGGGTGAGGAGCCAGAAACAGACTCTGAATCAAGACAACTCAAGGAGAGGCTCAAGCCTGAAACCCAAGTGCAGAAAGCCTGCTAGGGGTGTGTATGTGTGTGTGTGTGTGTGTGCGCGCGCGGTGTGTAGCGTGTGTAGCATGTGTATTTGTAGTGTATGTAAATGTATGTGTGTGTGGTCTGTGTGCATGTATGTATGTGTGTGTATGTGTATACAGTGTATGTGTGTATAGGGTATGTGTGTGTAGTATATAGTTTGTGTGTTTTGTGTGTGTGTAGTGTATGTGTTTAGTGTGTGTATGTGTGTGTAGGGTGTGGGTGTATGTGTGTATGGTATATGTGTGTATAGTGTATGTGTGTAGTGTGTGTGTGTGTAGTGTATGTATATGTGTGTATGTGTGTGTGTAGTCTGTGTGCATGTATATATGTGTGTGTATGTGTGTATAGTATATGTGTGTATGTGTGTGTAGTGTATGTGTGTAGTGTGTAGTGTGTGTATATGTGTGTGTAGTGTATGTGTATATGTGTGTAGTATATAGTTTGTATGTGTGGTGTGTGTATGTGTGTGTGTGATGTGTGTGTTTAGTGTGTGTATATGTGTGTGTAGTGTATGTGTGTGTACTGTATGTGTGTAGTATGTGTGTGTGTGTATGTGTGTGTGTATGTGTAGTATGTGTGTGTGTGTGTTTAGTGTGTGTATATGTGTGTGTAGTGTATGTGTGTGTGTGTATGTGTAGTATGTGTGTGTGTGTGTGTGTGAGTGAAAACTGCCTAGAACCTGCAGAGATGGCTTAGTGGTTAAGAGAGCTGTCTGTAATTCCAGTTCCAGAGGATCAAAGGGCCTCTTTTGGCCTTCAAGGACACAGGCCTACACCTGATATACATACACACATGAAGGCAAAACACCCATACATATAAAATTAAGAAAAAAATTAACAAATCAACCAAGCCAAAACCTGCCTTCTCTCAACTGGCCTGGGGCAGCCGGTGGCTCAATTACCTGCTGCTTAATAAATACCAGGGGCATGCAGAGCGCACAGGCACTCTCGGCCTCGAGCCTGAGGAATATTCTGGACGGCAGCTCCACCATAGCCTTTCCTTTTGAAGCTGCAGTTATTTGGAGACAGTTCCTCGCCGACCCACCTCCGTCTGGCTGGAAGCTGGGTAACGGCTGGAGGTTGTCTGGGGGCGCTCAGCTGCCAGCTGCCGAGGAAAGACCCACACTGCGCGGTGTACAATAGTGGCTTTGCAGCTCTGCTCAGGCTTGGACCTCAGCCCTGCTGTGCAACCCACCCAGGCTATAGAGGATGAGGGACAGGGCTGCCCCTCTGCGGAACTGGGTAATTGGAGACAAGCCTTAGTGCGTCCGGCCGCGCTGCCACTAGGTAGCGCTCACCACGCTACCGGCTTTGAAGGGGGCTTCAAAGAGTCTCCAAGAAAAAAAGCAAGGTGGACTCTGTCAGCTCTATGAACCAAGGTGGAGGTGGGGCTTCCCCAGGAGGTAGGCAAGAGTCGGCACATCAAAGTCGCACGAACCTGACCTGCGGCCGCTAGAGGGGCTGCGGGGCATTTGCTATTTAAAGGGGATGCAGGGTGGGATGCTGCGGGGCCAGTGGCGAAGGCAGCTGGGCTCCCGGTTCTCTGTCTATGGCAGGCACTCCGGGGCGACGCAGATGACTTTGTCCTCTGCCCCTCTTCTACACAGTCAGGTGAGCGGGAGGTGGGCAGATCGCCTGCCAGTGTGGCCCTGCCCTGAAGACCTTAACAGAGAAGATGTCTCAGAGAGAGAGAGGGGGGTTCAGGAGGCAGGAGAAAAGCCAGTGACTGCGCTTTTCAAACTTCAGACAATTAAATTAGACAAGGAAAGTGAAGACCTAGCCAGGGGATCCTGTGTTCCTGACCCTGCCATAGTCTTAGGCAAAAACAAAAACAAAAAGAAAAACAAAACCCAAAACCCCGGAGCAGCCTGCTCTTGTGTGCTTTCCCCATGGCCCGGGAGCGCCAGCTTCTTGACAGTTTCCAGGCCCCCCCCCCCCCCCCCCCCCAGCGACTACACCATACTCCAGGTTTTACTAATTTATCAAATGTGAAGAGGAGAGAGGTCATAGGTCAATTTCACTGAGGGATTTATCATTTATTTTTGAGACAGAGAGGGGGGTCCTTGTGGTCAAGCCTGTCCTGGAGCTCATAGCCTAGAATGGCCTTGAACTACTGTCGTCTTCCTGCCTTAGCCTCACCAAGGCTGAAATTATAGGCCTGAGGTACTACGCTTGCAAGACTCCTTTACTTATTTAGATGTTATCCGAATGGGGTAGGCCTTTAAAAATCTCCCCAATAGGCACCCCCTGTTGCAAATGCCTCTCTGGGAAGCAACCTGGAGTCTCTGCCAGCTGTCTTCCCGCCCAAGCTCTATCTGCCTCTTGGGCAGCTGGCAAGGTGGACACATGCTGGCCTTGTGCCCTTCCCAGTGCCACTAGGAAACAACCACCACTAAGTCGGCCTGAAATATCAGAAGTGGCTTTTTCTCTCTGTCCTAGAGGGCTGAGATTCAGCTGACAGAGGTCTGCGCTCCCTGATGAGGCCTTGGGGGTGGGGATGGAGGTGGGGACAGGGGCGGGGGGGGGGGACCCTTCCTTGCTTCTCTGAGTTTTTGGTGGCCCTGGCTTGTTGCTCAGTTCTCTGCCTCCACGGAAACATGGTCACTTTCCCTCCCGTTGCCGTGGTATCCAGTCACAAGGACTGGAGTTGGATCTAGTGCCACACTAACTCACGATGAGCTTCCCCTGACCCATAGCCAAAATGCACCCACGCACTCTCTTCTCAAACGGGAGTGTATTCTGAGGATCTGAGTGGACATGAATGTTGGGGGACACTGTCACCTGCTCCCTGCTGCATCTCTCCTCTCTTCCTGGTCACATATCCTCTTTCCTTCTATCCCTTCCCCAATCCACTGGAGGCAGGTGGGTTGGTAATTGTAGTGGTTTCTCTCCTGTCCCCCTGGCCACAGGGTAAGACTTGTAACCTCACAATCACATGTGTCCTAGGCTGTAAGTATGGATCTGAGGGGAATGGGGTCTGAGCTGGCCCAATCAGACTCATCCCAGGGCTTTAGATACTTCCCAGGAGAGGTGAAGTGGGGGGCTTGGGGGATGGGGAGACCTCACTCCAGTGAGCAGAGAGCCTTGGGGGATCTTGTTGTAGGATCTGTGGCCATCTCCCCTTCGGCCTCAAGAAAGAAACGGGCTGAATACAATGGCGCATGCCTTTAATTCCAGCATAGAGGCAGGGAGATGGCTGTGAGTTCGAGGCCAGCCTGGTCTACACAGTGAGTTCCAGGACAGCCAGGGCTACATCGTGAGATGCCTTGTCTCGAAACCAAACCAAAGCAAAGCCAAAATCAACAAGAAAGCAAGCTGTCAGTCGGGGTGCAGGAAGAGGAGGTCTCTTGGGCAGAAAGCTGGGAGTGCGTGGGGAACCCAGGCCCATCTGTGGCCAGCATCCTCCTCCATTAACCAGCTGAAGAGCCACAAAGGGGAATCCAACCTGTGCTTATGTTTCTTGCCTCAGAGGCCAGGCCTTGTTTAACTACCTAGGGAATGATGAGCACCCATCAGTGGGCGTGTATGAGGAGGGCTAGGGTGTGCAGCCATCGGGAACATTATTGGAAGGATTTCTACTCTGGGTAGGCACTGTACTGAATTAATGACTTCAATAAACACACATCAGGCCCCTCCTGTGTGCTGGGTCCCAGGATTGTAGGGCTGTGTAGAGAAAAGACAATATTGAGGTAAAGTAGGTCAGTTGGAGGCAAGGAGGCTCGAGAGGTGGACTTTGCTCCGGAGTGCCAGGTGGGAGCGTGGAAGGGAGCCAATGTATCGAGGGAGGCAGCTCCTCACGTTTACACAGCAGGTGCTTGGAAGCATTTGTTGAATAAATGAATTTAGATTATTTTATGGTTCACTTGCTTATGTCTGCCAGTGACTCATGCTGTGCACATCCTTCCTTTTGTGCAGCCTTCCCCAACACACAGATATACAGGCACACATGTGTACACACACACACACACACACACACACACACACCACGCACTCACGCACGCAGGCATGCATGCACAGGCACACTCACAAACTTGTACACTGTCGATTGCCCGGTGCCACGCCTGGCACCTGGAGCGCTGAGTAAGCAGCTGTGGTCCATGTGCTTGCATGGCTGGCTGTCAGATGGATGATTGGCAGCTGGTGGGGAAAACAGCCTTGCTCACTTTACTGTCTGCCCCTCTCTGCAGTAGTGCTGGAAGCGCTGCGCGGTTTCTGGCACTTGGGCTTAGACTCAGCTCCTAATGACTCACTTTGTGGATTATCCATGGCCTGTTTCATTTATGACATCTCTCTTTTCGACGATAAGCATCAGAGACACATTTATCAAAAGCCAGGCATATGTGACCATTTTAACAGGGGGTTTGTGACTCTCAGAGTACTTGGGGAGCCTGGAGGCTTTTCAGAAGGGGCAGAATGAAAACATCAAAGAGAAGCAAGAGATGGGGGTTGGAGGTGGAGTTGCTTGGTTGGTTAGAAAGTCCTGGGGCATGGGAGGGCTCAGCTCTTGCTCCCACGGACCCTATTCTTGAAAGGAAAGTTGTTGCTGCAGGTCCCATATCTAGCCACTAGATGTCAGTGTTTCTTAACAGATGGAGCTGGGGATGGCCTCCCGCTGGTGGTACGGGAGGGGTGAGTGTGGATACGACTGGGTGTCTATTTAAGAGTTTCCCTGTGTTTTAAGTAGTGAGACGTCTGAGGATCCCTGGAGTTCAGAATCACATTACCTCCATGCAGTCCAACTGCAGACAACTCCCCCCCGCCCCGTGTGTGTGTGTGTGTGTGTGTGTGTGTGTGTATACACAACGTTGTCAGCAAGATGAGGGTGGTGTTGGGGAATCAGGCTTGGAGGAGAGGCAAGATGGGGCCGATGATGAGGGCTGCAAGAGAAGATCTGGGGAGCAGCAGCTGGGAGCCTGTTCTTCCTTTCCTGTCTGAGAGGAAAGAAAGACAATGGGATGTGGAGGGAGGGGAGAGGAGAAAGCCAGCCAAAGCTGGGGAGAATCTACATAGCATCAAAGTATGGGCCACATCAGACCCCCCTGGGATGCACACTCCCATGCTTCCATGTGCCACCCCCCCCCCCGCCCCCAGGTTTCACGCCTGGAAGAGCTTTATGGGCTCCAGAGGCTCCCAGAAAATGTACCAAATGGAGGTTGTAGAGATGGAGGCAGAAGAGGGACATCGGAGTAAGAAGAGGGATAGGGCCCCAGTGCACTCATCAGAAGATGAAGGACAGACCCCACCCCACCCTACCCCACCCCACCCCCCACTTACTTTTCTCCTGGCTGTCAAGTACAAGAGCTAGGGAATCTTCACATTTCAGGCAGGAATTGGCTCTTGAGCCCCCAAGGGCAGTCCTAGAAATGTCTCCACTCAGGGTGGTGACAGCTATGGGCCTCCATTGGAGTATGGTGCTAGGATCACAAGCTTCAGGTTTTACACAGAGATAAGAGACGTTATCCTTTGCCTCCCTTGGTTGCTTCCCCACAGTGTCTCAAGTTCCGTCATTAGAGACTGTGATTTATTTAGGTCAGGCCCTGGCTCCCCCTAGGAATTTTACATAGTTTCTTGCATGTAATAGACTGTTCAGTAAATATTTGTCAACCGAAGACTCCATTAAAATAAAATACCCCGAGGAGGGAATAAACCATTTTCGTTTGCTAACACTTCACTGTGAATTAGTTGATTACACTAACTAGTGCCCTAACAAGGTTTCTGAAGGCCGGTAGCTCCAATAGGAAGTACCTGGACCAGGGAGAGATGCCTGGTCTGGGCAAATGTCTAGGGGAAGATGAGACTTGACTGGGAGCGAGGGCAGCTGTGCTGAAGGTCAACACGAGGACATTGGAGTGCTTGCTGCCAGTGTGGATGGCCCTTCCCTCTGGAAACTCTCAAGTGATTTCTCTGGCAGAGAGTCTAAGTCCTCTCCAAGGTTGGATATGGAACTGCTTTCTGATCTGGACAACTCTCGACACCTCGGTCCCAGGTCTGGACCCTCGGAGGCTTCAGCCTGACTGGTCCGTCCGGGAAACCTAATAGTGAAGTCCCATTTACTAAGCCACAAGCTTCACCTCTGCCTCATCCCCAGCCCACATCTTTGTTACGTTAATGCTGATGAGTTATTCACCCTGAATGGACCTACCAGGGAGCCCGTGGTGAAGGGGAGATGGGATTGGAGTCATTCTAACCTCACCAGGGCAAAACAAGGAGAGAGCACCTGGTACAACCCTCCTTGTTGACTACCCAGCATCCGCCCACACATGTTTGGACCTTGTGTAATTAAAACAAGAACAAATGTATGCCTTCACCTGTGTCCTAATTTTATCTCATTGCTGTAACAGAACATGACCGAAGGCAATGTTAGGAATAAAGGATTCATTTGACTTACACTTCCAGGTCACAGTCCATCATGGAGGGAAGCCAAGGCAGGAAATCAGGATGGGAACCTGAAGACAGGACCCGCAGAGGAAAGCTGCTTGCTGGCTTGCTCACTTCCAAGCTCCTATTTAACTGGCTTTCTCTATTTTACTATTTTATTCCATCCATCCTTCCACCCACCTACCTACCTATGAGACAGGGTTTCATTATGTAGCCCTTGAGTGGCCTGGAACTCACTATATAGACCAGCTTGCCTCGAACTCATAGAGATCCACCTTCTTCTGCTTCCCCAGTGCTGGGATTAAATGCTTGTTCAATTATGCCTGGCACTAGCTGGCTCTCTTATATAGCCCAGGACATAGAGAATGGTGCTGCCCAGGGTGGGTTGACCCTTCAGCATTAGTTAATAATCAAGACAACTCCCCACAGGTATGATTCTGGAAATCCATCAGTTGAGACTCCCTTCTCAGGTGACTTTAGGCTGTATTGACAGGTAAAGGTAACTAGATGTGCTGGGCAGTTTCCTTTTTTGTTTGCTTGTTTGTTTGTTTGTGTTTTGTTTTTTCAAGACAGGGTTTCTCTGTGTAGCCCTGGCTGTCCTGGAACTCACTCTGTAGATCAGGCTGGCCTCAAACTCAGAAATCTGCCTGTCTCTGCCTTCCAAGTGCTGGGATTAAAGGCGTGTGCCACCACTGCCCGGCATGCTGGGCAGTTTTATGTTGACTTGACACAAGCTAAAGTCATTGGAGAGGAGGGAAGCTCCGTTGAGAAAATGCCTCTCTAAGATCAGGCTACAGAAGAGCCTGCAGGACATTTTCTTAATTGGTGGTTGATGGGGGAGGGCCTAGCCCATGGTGTCTGGGGCCTTCCCTGGACTTGTGGTCCTGGGTTCTATAAGAAAACAGACTGAGTTTATGTGGTGTTGGATATCTCCCACGTTTGTCTGCAGCCCTGCAGGAATACTCTGGAACTCAAATACCAAACCAGAGAGTAAACCAGTGCTGATAATCTTGGTATAAAATAAAAAGGGAAAAGAGCCAGAAATTAGTAACATATGGAAGTATAAACATGCATAAATAAAACAGGAAGAGTGGACTCAGAGGTTCTTTCGTGTGTATGTATGATGTGTGTACGCGCACTCACGAGCGTGCACATTCATGAGTGTGAATGTGGGCATGCCCATGGCACGATGTCCTGTGGAGATCAGAGGACAATCCAGGGTGCTGGTCCCTGCCATGTTTATGACAGGATTTCTACGCTGTGTGTATGTTGTGTATGCCAAGCTGGCTGACCCATGAGTTTTTGGGTTTTCTTTCATTTCCAGCCCCACTTCCCTGTGGGACTACTGGGGTTACATGTGTGTGCTGTGCATCTGGCTTTTCTGTGGTTATGGGAATTTGAACTCAAGTCTCTGTTTGTTTGTTTGTTTTTGTTTTTGTTGTTGTTTGTTCTTTCGAGACAGGGTTTCTCATGTAGCCTTGGCTGTCCTGGAACTTCCTCTGTAGACCAGGCTGGCCTCAAACTCACAGAAATTCACCTGCCTTTGCCTCCAGAGTTCTGGGATTAAAGGCATATGCCACCACTGCCCAGTTGAACTCAAGTTGGGTTTTTGTTTGTTTGTTTGTTTTTGTTTTTTTAAATGATTTTTTATTTTGTGTATATGGCGTTTTGCCTGCATGCCTGTGTAAAAGTGTTGGATCTTCTGGAGCAGGAGTTATAAACCGTTGAGACTTGCCATGTGGGCGCTGGGAACTGAACCCTGGTCCTTGGAAGAGCAGCTAGTGCTCTTGACCGCTGAGCCATCTTTCCAGCCCCTGAACTCAAGTCTTAAATGTTTGCGTGGCAAACACTTTACCCACCAAGCCATCTCTCCTGCCCACATTCCAGTTTTTTAGAATTACTTTTCATGTGCATGAATACTTTGCCTGCATGAATACCTGTGCATCACATGCATGCATGGTGTCTGCAGAGGCCAGAAGCCTGTCAGATCTCTTAGAACTGGAGTTATAGCCAGGCAGAGGTGGTGCACGCCTTTAATCCTAGCACTTGGGAGGCAGAGGCAGGCGGATTTCTGAGTTCAAGGTTAGCCTGGTCTACAAAGTGAGCTCCAGGACAGCCAGGGCTATACAGAGAAACCTTGTCTCGAAAAACAAACAAAGAACTGGAGTTATGAGTGGTTATGGGCCACCATGTGGGTGCTGGGAACCAAACCTAGATCCTCTGGAAGAGCAGCCAGTGGTCATGAGCACTGAGCCATCTTATCTCTCCAGCCACTGTGCTCTTGTTTTGGGGGGCTATCCCAGGCACCATGAACTTGTTTTTTTAGGGGCTATCCCAGGCACCATGCTCTTGTTTTTAAAGGGCTATCCCAGGCACCATGCTCTTGTTTTGGGGGCTATCAGCCTTTAGCTTTTATATCTATATAGCACATCTCTGGTAAACCACTTGGATGTGGAAATGATAATGGCTCATCAGAAATGTTTCTGAACTCGTTGATCCCACACGTAGCAATGACCTCACTTCTCCTCTGTAATCGAAGAGTACTTATTTTCTTTTTTACCCAGTCTAAAGAGTCTAACCTCCAATTTAGAGCAACCATCCTTGTTCTGATAAAAACATTGGTCTCTAAAGCAATGGTTCCTTGCTTGGATCTTTCATTTTTTTTTTCTTTAAAAATTTTTTTATTTTATTTTATGTGCATGAGTGTTTTGCCTGCATGAATGTATGTACGCCCGGGCTTGGTACCCACACAGGCCAGTGGAAGGTTGAGACCCCTTGGACCCGGGGTTGCAGACAGTTGTAAGCTGCTCTGTAGGTGCTGGGATCTCTCTTCCAGCATTCTTTTTGAATACCTCCCCCAGTAACCTCCTTAGAAAGGTGCACAGGAGGATACATTGAGTTTGTAAAGTACTTTGGATGTCTGTGACTTTTTTTTCCTTCCAGCAGAGCCTCTTCCTGGCACGTCTGCCGTCTTCTGGGACCCGGATTTGTTGTTGGGAAGTTGATTTTTTTCCCCTTCTTCGTAGGAAGTTTCTTCTCTTTCTCTAGAGAATCTGAGAAATCCTGGATGGATTCGTGTTTTCTGAGAGTGAATTCTGCTTGTGGTTGTTTTTTAATTAATTTCACTTAGAAGTTTCCTTTGCTAGCTGAATGTTTCATTTTACTTTGATTTTGGGAAGCACCGCATTAAACAAACTTTATTTATGTTTTATTTTTTATAAGTGGGCTGCCTGTGTGAGCTTGTGTACCACACATGTGCAGGAGGCATTGGAGATGCTAAGAGGAGCCAGATCCATCCCCTGGAACTGAGTTACAGGTGGCTTTGAAGCACTGTGTGGGTGCTGGAAGCTGAACCTGGGTCATTTGCAAAACAGCCTGTGCTGTTAATTACTGAGTCATCTCTCAAGCTGCTCCCCAACCCCGCTGGCATTTTATTTTATTTTTTTAAAGATTTACTTATTTATTTTATGTGTATGAGTACACTGTAGCTGCACTGACAGTTGTGAGTCATGCAGTTGCTGGAAGTGAAGGTTGCTCTCTGCAGTCTAAACAGAAGAGGGTGCAAGATCTCATTACGGGTGGTTGTGAGCTAGCATGTGGTTGCTGGGATTTGAACTCAGGAACTTAGGAAGAGCAGTCAGTGCTCTTAACTGCTGAGCCATCTCTCCAGCCCCTATGCTGACTTTTTTTGAGACAGGGTTCTTACTATGTAGCTCTGACTGACCTGGAACTCACTATGTAGACCAGGCTGGCCTAGAACTCACAGAGATCCACTTGCCTCTGCCTCCCAAGTGGAGGGATTAAAGGCGTGTGCCACCATGCCAAGCTTCCATAATGGTATGTATTCTTCAGTAGCTTATTCTTCTGTTTTGTCTTGTCTCCCTTTCTGAAATGCCTCTTAGCCACATGAGGGAATCTCCTGGATTTGTTTGATGAGTCTCTTCTCTCTCATATTATATATAACTTTTATTTTTCTCTTTTTACTCTACATTCCAGAGATTTCCTTAGCTTTATCTTACAATCTTAACTGTACCTTTATGATAAAATTTAAATTTCTTTTTAAAAAAGATTTATTCATTTTTATGTGCATTGATGTTTTTACCTGCATGGATGTCTGCGCAAAGGTGTCAGAATTCCCTGCAACAGGAGTTACAGGCTGTCGTGAGCTGCCATATGGATGCTGGGAATTAAACCTGGGTCCTCTGGAAGAGCAGCCAGTGCTCTCAACCGCTGAGCCATCGCTCCAGCGCCAAGATTTAAATTCTAATACCTTGTTGTTTTCTGACCACTCTTTATTCATTGAGGTCTGTTCTTTTATTCACAGGTGCAATGGTTTCCCACACTTCTCTGATGCTAAGGTTGGGTTGCTGTTTATCGCCCTCTCCTTCCCCATCCTTCCTCCCTCTCTTCCTTCCAAGGTTTGAATCCAGGACCTTATAGATACCAATCACTAAGCTAGATTCCCTAGCCCAATTTTCTGTCTCTTCCCCCACCCCGCATTTTCATGTGTGTGATGCTGTATTGATTGGTGTGGTGGTGAATGTGGTGGCCTTCCATGTTAATGTGTGTGTTGTATACATATGTGTGTGTGCGTGTATGCACGTTTGCATATGCATATTTGTGCACGTGCACGTGGAGGCCTGAAGCCAATGCTGGGAATCATCTTCAGGCAGTCTTACTGAGGTAAGATTTGTCAATCAAACCCAGAGGTTGCTGGTCAGCTTGCCCTGCCTCGACCTTCCCAAGTTGGAATTACAGGCAGGCCACTGAGCCCACCCAGCATTTTACATGGATTCTGGGGCTTCGAACTCCTGCCCTTCTGCTTGTGCGGCAACTTCTTGAACCACTGAACTATCTCCCAAGTCCCTTACTTTTTTTTTTTAATCTTGGAATTTGTCTAATGAATCTCATTTTTCTTTTCTTTCTTTTTTTAAAAAGATTTATTTACTTATTATATGTAAGTACACTGTAGCTATCTTCAGACATCCCAGAAGAGGGTGTCAGATCTCATTACGGATGGTTGTGAGCCACCATGTGGTTTCTGGGGTTTGAACTCAGGACCTCAAGAGCAATAACTGCTCTTACCTGCCGAGCCATCTCTCCAGCCCCCTGTGAATCTCATTTTTCAATTTCTGTTTAAGAATGAAGGACATGCCAGGTACAGTGGCCTACACTTTTATCGTAGTACTCAGGAGGCAGAGGCAGGTGGATCTCTGTGTGTTCAAGGCCAGCCTGGTCTACATAGCAAGTTCCAGGCCAGCAAAAGCCACATAGTGAGACTCTTTCTCTCAAAAATAAATAAATAAATAAATAAAGAAAGAAAGAAAGAAAGAAAGATATGAGGAATATTTTTGGTGTCTTTTCTGTTTCTGTGACAAAGTACCTATGACTTTCTTTTCCTTTAGGGCATGGGGGACAGAATCTTGCTATGTACTTCAGACTGTGCCTTAATCTGCCATCCTCCTGCCTCAGCCTTCCTTCCGAGTGCTGGGATGACAGGTGTGTGTCACCAAGCCAGTGCTTTCTGGCTTTGTAACAACCCACCGTCATGGGAATCTGTGAGGAGCACACTAACCTCTTCTGAGGGTGGTGCCCCATAATGACCTCCTGCCTCCTGGAGGTCCCAGTGCCCCTCAACATCAGTGCCCTGAAGACTGAATGTCCATCAGATGATCCTTTGGGGGGGGGGGCACACTCAAACAGTGTCCAAGCTGCAGTGCGCATGCGCGGTCGGTCCCCCACTCGAACAGTGTCCGAGCTGCAGCGCGGTCGATATTCTTGGAAGCTGACTTGAGTTTCTTGTATTATCCTGTAATGTTTGGTTTTCCCACTGAATGGAAATGTTGCCAAGAGCTACAGGGTCCCATGCATTTGGTTCTGCTCAGCAGGACTGGCCAGGTGCTGGCTATGCAGCTAAGACACAGGAGGAACACATGGCTGAGGGCAAGAAGTCCCCGCAGAACCGTTGTTCATACTGGCAGCTCCGATCCACATGAAGATCCAACGGACTGCCCTAGCATGGAGGCCTTTCTAGTCTTTCTGAGCAGGAGGCTGCTCATGTAGGAGCGGGACAGGAGGGTAATGAATGGTAGATTTGTTCCATAGACTTTCAATTAACCTTTGCCTTGTGGTACCACCTCCCACCATAAGTCATAATTTACGGTGCTGGGCCCTGATCTTCCCAGTGTTCTCTCTGGAGGTTCAGCAGCTGCCTCAAACCAGTCCCCGTCCTCTGTCGCTTTTAACCAAAGATTTACTTATTTTCGTTTTGCGATGTATGGGCGTTCACCTTCATGTATGTATGTGCATCACATGTGTGCAACGCCAGCAGAGACCAGAAGAGGGCGCTGGATAGTTGAGAGCTGGAGTTACAGTTGTGAGCTATCCAACGTGGGTGCTGGGAACTAAATGCAGTCCTCTGCAAGGGCAGTGAGTGCTCCTGATTACTGCCAAGCTGCTCTTCAGCTTCCCCACCCATGCCTAGTCTTTTGAGACAAAGCCTCACTATGCTGCCTAGGCCAGCCTTGAACTCAGTTCTGCCTCTGCCCAGGAGTGCCAGAATTATAGCACTTGCCACTGCCTCTGTGAGTTCCCTGCAGCCTTCTCTGCTCCATCCTCTTCATCAGCACCCTCCTATCTCTCTCTCCTTCCAGATATTCGTCTGTTTGCCCATCCATCAGCCACTGTCCTTTCTACAGTCTTTAGCTTGTTTGCCCCTTGACTATGAAGTGTTCACTATGTGGTGGGCACTGTTTTACATACAGAGAATAAAAGAAGAAACACCCGAATGGGGCTGGGGATGGAGCCTGGCCACGAGTTCAATCCCTATCAGTGTATAAACCAGAGATGGTGGCGCCTGCCTGCAAGAGGAAGGCAGAGGCAAGAGACTCAGCAGTTCAAAGTCATCCTGGGCTACATGGTGAGTTGGAAGCCAGTTTCACTTACATCAGGTGTTCTCTCCCTCTCTCTTTCTTTCCCTCCCTAATCCCTCCTTTCTTCTCTGTACCAGAAATGAGATTCTTATGCTGATTAAAATGACTTTTTTTTTTGATGAGCAGTTCACCATAAATCACATTGAATAGCACTGATGTCGATATGTCCTCTGCTGAGATATCAATTAGCAGTTGGTCTGAGTCATTATTTTTTTACATAGAGCACTTGGGGTGGGCTTCCTGGAGGAGGTGCCTTTCCTAAGACAAGTAGAGCTGGGCATATGAAGGTGGGGACTAGGGGTGCCATGGGAGTGTGATGGAGGGAGGTGGTCCAGGACGAGGAAACAGATTTCAGAATGGGTGGGGGGGGGGGGGAGTCTGCCGTGCCTGGAGTAGATTGCATCAGGGGAAATGGTGTGGAGAGAGCAGCCTGAACATCTGGGGCTTGAGAGGTCAGGACGAGGAGTTGGCCCACTTTCCTGAGTGTTAAAGGAGGCCATTTAATCAGGGAATAACGTTCTCTGATTTATAGCTTTAACATCCTCAGTCTGCTGCCGAAGCAGGTGGACGGGCAACAGAGAAGCCAGGAAAGCAGTTAGGGGCTGCTGGGGAAGAGCAGGCAGCTCAGGTGTGGTGGAGATGGATGGGGGGAAGTGGATGAATTCGCCTTTGATTGATGAGCGGAGTCTGCCCGCCTGCTGATGGATTGGATGTAAGGGACGGAGACAGAGGAATCTCCACTAACTCCTTGCCTGCTGGAGTTAACTTCTGGCTGCTGTGCGAGGTTACGCTACCGGATGCTGTTCTAATAGCACCTGAAAGTCGCTGTTGCAGGTGTCCGATTGCAAGAGTGGGAGCCATTTATTGAGTCCTGGAAAAGTTAGGCTGGGGAAGACCAAACTCTCTCTACTGGGTTTGCCACAACTACAAGGAGGAGCCGCGCAAGTATGTGGGAGTCAGGAGGTCTGGGGAGAGGTCGTTGTGGAGTAAGACTTAAGACCACTGTGGGGTGTCGTGTGTGAAGACACCGTAGGGGGTGGGGCCCTTGGAATGACAGTGTTTGCGAAGAGGTCAGAGCAAGGACTGAGCTGCTGGCATGATGCCAAGATTCACGGTCCAGGGAACTGTGAAGGAGACAGTAAATCCAGGCCAGTACCGAGGGGTAGGATGCTGCCTTCTTCTGGTCTCTACAGGTACTGCATGCACGTGGTGTGCATCCATACACATAGGCAAAACCGTCACACACATAAACTAAAATGATGATGACAATTAAGAAGAAGAAGAAAAGAAGAAGAAGAGGAGGAGGAGGAGGAGGAGGAGGAGGCGGGGGAAGGGGAGGGGGAGGAGGAGGCAGGGGAGGGGGAGG
>JADRCD010234736.1:0-40020 GCA_019843815.1 Montemys delectorum
GCCTTTCACCCCCTTTATAATCCAGCTATTTTGACAATGCTCTCTCTTGACCCTCTCTTGCCCTCTGTGGTCCTTTCTCTTTCTTCTTCTCTGCCCTATCCCCATCCTGCTTGTTTCCTGGCCAGGGCCTGTCTGCTGGCCATGGTCAGTATATTACTTTCTCTGTTCTAGACTCTTCCAGATGGCTCTGGTCGTTCTTTCCTTCATATCTACAGTACAATCCTTTCCCTTAATCATACCGTGGAGTGGTCCTGCCGCCAGTTTATACAGTGTGCGGTCAAGCTGAGTCGTCTTACATCTGAAGATGTTATCTCCATCTATTGACCCAAACCTGAGGAGATGCAAGCCCCCGGACAGCCAAAGTGATGGTGTGGTGGTAAATATCCAGCAATTACTTCTTGAGTTGGGGAGGGGGTGGGGGAGTTGTTGGTTTATAACCTTATTCTCTTCCTGGAATGAAAATTCTACCAGGGTCGATTAGAAGTTCCGTCATAATGTCCATCACATAGGGATAAATACAGCCTCAAAAGCATCCATAATAGAAATTTAACTAGGAAGAGATGAGTTAAGTAGAGTTGTTACATTTATTTTTCAACAAATTTAATTTTAATCTCATATATTTTATTTTTCAGGCATTGTTCAATACAGGTTCACAAATTATCTAAAAGTTGACAATTGTCTCTGAATAATTGGTCTGAACTAGATCCGTCCAGTCACTCATTGAACAAGAACCATCTGGTCACCTTGGAAGAAGGAACTAAGCAAGTGGCCGGAAATGAAGGAGACACAGTCCTAAGCATGATGCTTGGGTTCTGAACTCTGTAGCCTGCTTAGCACAGGACTACTAGCTCACTCATGCGTTGTCTATTATTTCTACTTGAAAATTTTCTAAACAAAATAGAGGTTTTACATATTTATCTTTTAAACATGAAATAACTTGTCTTCTGAAGTATACTCTAATTCTGCACTTTTATAAGTAACCTTAGGGTTAGGGATAATTTCTGAATTTTTCATTTTTCTTTAGGTACACAGCTACTTTTTAAGAATCCTGATAAATGTTATTAAATACACTTTAAGAAGTATCTATCAATTGCCAATCCTTAATCAACAAGATAGAAGCTGAATAGGATCACTTATTTAAAATTATTTTAAAAACTTGAGTTGGAGCCAATTAGTGGTGGTGCACGCCTTTAATCCCAGCACTTGGGAAGCAGAGACAGGCGGATTTCTGAGTTCAAGGCCAACTTGGTCTACAGAGTGAGTTCCAGGACACTCAGGGCTATACAGAGAAACCCTGTCTCGAAAAAACAAAAAAACAAAACAAAATAAAAAAATAAACAAAGAAAAAATCTTAAGTTGACATCTTCTGCTTGCTTTAATTTGATTTTCTTTTGATTTAATTTAATTTGAATTTCTTTGGTTTGGTAAGATTGTGTACTTGTTTATATAACTTTGTGTTATATAAACAAGGTTATATAAGCAAGTACCATTTGCTCGCTTTTCTATGGGGTCTAGCCATTTACTTCCTGATTTGGAAAATCTCCTTACACATTATATTACAGGACACTGATAAAGGTCTATCTCTGTGAACTGACCTGTTTCTGGGTATCATTAAAGGTTTATTTCTGCGACTTGTTACTTCTTAGATGTAGGGTCCTCTTGTTTATAAAGGAACAAAATGGGGAAGTCTGAGAATTACAATGGCCGATCTCATTTTCCCATTCTAACATTAAGGCTGCCAAAGTTCTAGTCTTTCAACCTCCAGTTGGTTATTGCAAGATGGTGTTTGAATTTTTGTGTTTGGACAGTTTGAGGCTGGAATAAAACACCTTTTATAAGCCAACTCACCCTAAGGGCCTACATTACATTGTTGGTTAATATTATGCCACATGAGAAATTCTTTTCATAAACAATCGTCTTCCTTGTTCTGATCAGCGACATTGTTGTCTTTGTGAAAAGAACACCCTGTCTAGGTCAGGAGTGATCTGGTCTTAGTCCTTTCTTGCTTTTTTCTACTTTGAGATATTTATCTATTTTAAACTTTTTTCAGGGGCTTGGGGAATGGATCAGATGTTAAGGGCACATTCAGCTCTTCCAGAGAACCTAAGTTCAGTTCCCAGCACCCACAGGGCAGCTTACAACCCTCTGTAACTTCAATTCCAGGAGATCCAACAGCCTCTTGTGGCATCCAAGGGCACCAGAAATGCATGTGGTGCACATACATACATGTAGGCATGCATAAATATTCATAAAACATAAATAAAATATAAACAAACACACACACAAAAGTAAATGTTTGCAAGTCAGTTCATTCTCTGGGCCTTGGTTTCTTGATCTCAGATTTATAAGTTAATACACAATATTATACAATATTTGGGAGGTGCTTTTACTAAAATATATCCATTTTGTCTGTCTAAAATTGAACTAACCATCCTTTATGTTATCTGCTAAATCTGATTGAATACAAGAAAATTGGGACACTCTAAAGCGTGCATAGCTGGGGTCCCAAGAATGGGGAGTCCACCAGAGAAGAACATTCTGGAGTTGTGGTGAAAGAAATGCTGATGAGGTCAGCATTGAGCTATCGGGCCCCCTCAGGGTCTAGAGATACAGTTAGAAGGTAAACAAGACACACTAGTAGGATCAGAGACCTCATGCAAACCACAGCATTGGAGTGAATGACAGGTTGAGTCACTGGAGAATCAAAGCTTGAATTCCCAGTCTGCCCCTTGGGTGGAGATCGCCAACTGCTTTCCCATGGAGTGTCTGCTTTGGTTACTAGTGTTTCTGGACTTAGGATCACAGCTTGTGTCCCAGTAGGCTATCTTTGGCCACCTGTCCTTGGTAAACTGTCAAAGCAGCCAAATGAATAGTGAAAGCAAGTAAAGAAGATGTGTTCATTGTGGCCACGTTGGGAAGAGAGACAAAGAGGTCAGGCGACCCTCTCAAGTCCATCTGCAGTGTGCTGATGTGGACGTAAAGCTTAGGCAGAGGACCAGCTATGCATAGCTCAGAAGTCCTCAGTCAAGGTGTTCACTATTGACCTTTCTGGAAGGTGTGATGACTAGTTGTAAACCTCTTTCCTGGTCCAGTTTATGTCTTTTCCTCTCAAGAGTCTTGGGGGGAATTACAGCTTCTTGGGGTTCATTGTTTCAACAGTCTGATAGTCAGATGGGAGATAAAATGTCTTTAGAACATCTTCATCTCTGCCAGGCCAACTAGATTAGCAGTGACCTCCTGAACTCATTCTGAGGACAGACGACCGTATGCTCAGACTCAGTTCAGGGTCAGTTTTCCTGGCCACACAGTTCCTCTCGTAAACTATTAGGATTTCAAGCTAGGTGATGCTGGCACAAGCTTTTGATCCCAGCACTCAGGAGGCAGAGGCAGGTGGATCTCTGTGAGTTTGAGGCCAGCCTGATCTACAGATCCAAAAGTGGTTTAGGAAGAAGCTTCTACACCATCATGGAAATTATACCTAACCAACGAACAATTCCTAAATTGCTGAGATCACCTAAACTGTTAATACCACTTAATATCCAGACCACTTAATATCCAGACCACAGATTTTAATCTCTGCAGTTCTCTCAGGTGCTCTCTGTAGCTGATTTCCTCAGTCAACATCCAGAGTAGTTCATGCGTTGATTGTACTTGATCGTCATGGCTCTTGAACCTGTTGTAACTTTGAACATTTCCTCTTGTTTTTTTTTTTTTCTCTTCTTCTTCCATTCCTCCTTCCCTCCTTTCTTTCTTTTAAGACCAAGTGGTTGCCTTGTAGAATTTCTACATCTGGGTTAAAAACACCAAAAAATAAAACAAAATAATTGCTTCTTTTTAGTGCTACAAGTGTTTCCTCTATACTCCTTATTTCAGAAGGATCTCATCTCCTGGTTTGTCTAATATTTTGCCCATACACTGCTGTATTAGCCTGCTGGTTAATTGCAACCCTCGCACTCTCCAGATGCCCTCAATTTGGATTATTAACTATGGGCTCACTCCATGGAAACTGGAAAGTTAACGTTCAGTTATATCTGAACGTTAACCCATCTGAGAGTGAGTCCTCCGCTTAGGTTAGTGACCTATCAGGATGCTGAGTGCTAGGCTTGGTTGCACGGTTTAAGGTACCAGCCGTCAGCTCTCAGCTCCGTAAACCTCGGCTCTGCAAGCAGCCAGAAGCCTCTGGGATGAGACTGATACGTTGTGCTGTTGTTGGGTTATGGTGTTCTCCCAGATAGTTCACATTCTGGCTTTGGCATTCATTGATGGTCTTTAATTTAATCAGTTTTTCATTTGAGATTGTGCAACGGTTGTTTTACTGGAAAGTGAATTCAAGGGCTTTGTGCATGCTAGGCACGCATGCATGCTGCTGACTCATACACCTCTTCTTTATTTTTTTATTTTTTCTTTCTCATTTTTAAATTCGTTTAAAGATTTATTTATTTTCTTTTATGTATATGAATGTTTTGTTTGTGTGTATGTGTGTGCACCGCATGTACATATTGCTCTCAGAGTCCAAAAGAAAATCTCACATCCCTTGAAACTGAGCTACTACGCTGGGAACCTAACCTGGGTCCTCTGCAAGAGCAACAAGTGCTCTCAACTGCTGAGCCTTCTCTCCAGCCCTCTTTTTCTTTTCTTTCTTTCTTTTTTTTTTTTTAAAGAATTTTTATTTTATTTTTTTAAAGATTTATTTATTTATTTTATGTATATGGGTACACTGTAGCTGCCCTCAGACACACCAGAAGAGGGCATCAGATCCCATTACAGATGGTTATGAGCCACCATGTGGTTGCTGGGAATTGAACTCAGGACCTCTGAAGAGCAGTCAGTGCTGTGAACCACTGAGCCGTCCCTCCAGCCCTTCCTTTTCTTCTTTTGAGACAGATTCTCACAATAGAGCCCCAGCTTTATTGCCTGGAAATTGCTCTGTAGGACAGACTGGCCTTGAACTCAGAGAGATCCACCGGCCTCTGCATCATGAGTGCTTTGATTAAAGGCATGTGCTACCATGCTGGCGCCTGGACCCTCTTTTTATTTTCTATTGTGACACATCTCGTTGACTTGCCCAGGCCTGCTCAGAACTCCGCAGCCCTGTTATGTCTTAAACTTATCGTCTTGCTCAACTTCTCAAGGGTGTAAGGTCCCAGCCTGCACCATCAAGTTTCTGTGGTTTTTTTTTATTCTCTCGGCTATTCTATATTGGTTAATTGGCTTCCTTTCTCTGTAAAAACTGGGGAGGATTTTTAGGTCCTTCTTAAAGTGCTAGAACAAAAGCTTTATTCTTTTCAAAATTCCAAATAATCTAACTTTATAAACTTCTAGCTATTGGAGTAAATGAAATAATTATCTCTAATATTAGCAATTTTTAAACTTTTGTTAATTCTGGGCTAGTGGCTTATTTTATTGATCGATGGTCTAAAATAAAGTAGCCATTTATTCCTTTTGACATTCACATTGTCCCAAAGGTATACTATGGACACCTCCTTCCGTGTCTGTTCTCACTGGGCATCTCTGTGAGGGAGAAGACAAAACAAGATGGCTGAGCTTACCTTCCTTCCTCCCTACCCTAGTCTGAAGCCAGCTTTTGCTTGAGCAGGAGCCCCTGCCTCTCTTTAATGGGAGTCTGCCTTCTTCTTAGTGTGATTGTAAATGAGATTTCTCTTTTCATGTGTCTGACATTTGCAATAACCTTGCCTCTAAAGCCACTTAACTCTTTGTTCAGGCTGATTTTTTTTTATTAAATTATAATCCTTAAGACTTACGTTCTTTGGGGTTTTTTATTTTGCTTTTATACTATAAATATTCATTTCTGCCAATTTTTATGCCAGCCATATATTAAAATTTTCACTTCAAAAGTCACAACACTGGACCAGTATTTACACACACACACACACATACATATACACATGCAAACACACATGCAAACACACATACACACACACACACACACACACACACACACACACACTCACAGAGTTGACATTAAAGATAATGGCATCTTAGCCATGATAATTCACCCTATCTATCACATGGAACCATGACCTGAAAAGTCTCCCTATTTACTACCCAGCTTCTACTTGGAAATGTCTCTTTCTCTTTTTCTTTTTGAGACCATGTCTTGCTGTGCAGCCCAAGCTACCTCAAAGTTGTGATCCTCCTGCATCTATCTCCCTTATGTAGATGTTTTACACACACACACACACACACACACACACACACACACACACACACACACACACATCTACTAAGCCATTTGAGTCCAGGTAGATGGCTTGGGTAAGAAGGCCAGGGGACTAGTCAAGTGCCATCAGATAAAGGTAGCAGGACGCTAATCAAAGCTGTAATATCTGTTGCTGATGCCCTCTCCTGGAAGACAGAGCCTCAGTTCTTAGCTTATCTCAGCTCCCCACATCTTTTATGTACCCATCCCATGGCCAGGGGACTCTGCCCCACCCTTGCCTGCTATCTGACTCTGGGAACCAACTTGCTTGCCTGGGACTCCAAAGTCTCTGTACCCCACTGTTTCTAGTTTGCTAGTTTGGGGTAGTGGCTGAAGCACATGATTGTTGAAAGCCAGTGGGTGTGGTATTTGATCAAAGAGACGGTCACTTGTTGACCAGTAGTGAGGCATAAGAAGGGTCATCATAGAGGGCTGGGAAAGACATACGTCCTAAAGAAGGGACTGCTGATGGGAGCCAGAATGTGAGGGTGGAGCTAGCTACAGGAAGTAGCAAGGAGTTGATCTACAACCCAGTGAATGCTCACGCTGGAGGGAAAGCAGGCCAAGGCAGAACTATGTTACCAGAGACTCTTGACAAAGTGCCTGAGTGCTGAAGGCAAGAGTCTAAAAGCTCTCCAGGACAATGCCAATGCTCCTACAATGCTCTTTCCAACATGATCTTGGATTGACAGCAATGAGTAGAATCTGGGTCTTTGTCTTAACTAATTAGATGCTACACTCTAGGTCAGTCAGGGAGACAGAATGTTGAGTTTTCTGAGCAGATAAAATGGAGGACCCATTTGTTGACAGAAAGTGAAGCTTAAGCTTCAAGGAGCCTCAGTGTTCTTCTTAAGCCACACACACTGCACCCTTCCTCCTTCTTCCTTCTTCCTTTTCCCACAACGGAAGTGAACAGGCCACCGGCTGCCAGCGTCTGCCATACTCTTCCTTTTTTCTGTCTTTGCCCTTCCTGTCCTTTTCCAATATTTGCTTTCACCGTCTCTCTCTGTCTCTCTGTCTCTCTCTGTCTCTGTCTGTCTCTGTCTCTGTCTCTGTCTGTCTGTCTCTCTCTCTCTCTATCTCTCTCTCTCTCTCTCGCCCGGGTTGCTTAGCTGCTTCTGTCAGCTTCCTCAGCTATTCCTTGGCTGGAACGAGCTGAGAAAGCCAGGCATGGCTGACCAGTGGCAAGTTCCCGCCCCAGGAACCTGTGTGGTCAGAATTCAGCCAGGGCTGCTGTTGCTGCAGGATGACTAATGGCCTTCAGGAGTAATTCTCTCCTTCCTGAACAGCAGTCATCATATCACAAAAGAGGAAGGACAATGGCCTTAATGAGGTTGTTGTGGAGCCCAGTGACCAGACTGCAGTGCCAACAGCACACATTGCCTGCTTCCCTCGTCTGTCTGCTCTGCTTGCCTAAACTGGCTCCAGCGAGGAAGTTCAGTCAGAGGGCATGCGCCTGAGCAGCTAACTAGAGCTCACATGCCAGGACCTCTGAGGACTTGGGCTCCCTCTGAAGTTCCCACCTAGCCTCTCTTTAAGATGTCTGAGAGAAGAGAGCCAGGGACCTCTCTCCTGGAAACTACAGGGGTGTCCCACAGGTGCTAACTGGATTTCAGATGCCAATGTTCACATGTCTGGGCTCTCCTTGAATCCCTGTCCTCTAAAAGAGAATAAATGAAGTCAGGGGCAGTAAGTGATGCTCTCAAGTCTGTGGTTAAGTTGATGCTACGGCAAAGCCTTCTATCTGCATCACAGATCTATCTTGCAATGGGAAAAGCCTTTTTGATGGGCAGTTTAGACTGTACAGAGGCTTGGATTGGGTCCCAGCTCCTCTGTGGACAAAGGGTAGCACCTTCAACCTGTTATTTAGCCTAAGAATCAACTCTTCATATGAAAAACGAATGTGTCTGTAGTACAGGAAACACAGAAAGTGTTCAGTGAACACACTGCTGTAGTTGTTACCACAGAGGCAAGGAAAATCACCCAGGACTGCCTGGAGATGTCCGGGTCTCACCCTCGACCTCCCACAAAGCCTGGCTTCTCCTCCTTCTTCACTCTCTCATGAAGCTACTTTGGTGTAGGCATGCTGTCTTGTCTTTCCTCAGTAATTCCAAGTCTGTATTATTTCTGCTAAATATTTAATAACCACAAGTGAGATGTAAATAATGACAGGAAAACAGATATTAATGTCCAACACTTGACTTAAGAAATAGGATGCGGGGACTGGAAAGATGGCTCAGTTGGTAAGATGCTTGCTGTGGCGGCTATGAGGGCCTGAGTACGGCTTCCCAGAACCTAGATAAAAAAAAAAATTCAGATCTGGTGGCACACTAACTATCCTAGCTCTAGGGAAATAAGCAGGCAGAAGGAATTCTGGGGCTCCATGACCAACCACCCTAGCCTAATTGCCGAGTCTCATGTCTTGATGAGGGAACCTTTTCCAAAAAGCAGGGTGGACAGTGCCTGAGGAACAGTGCCTAATGTTGTTGGTTTTCACATACATACACACTCACCCTCCAACCCCAAACACACACAAAAACAAGTAACATGCTCCCATTGTCTGGCAGCCCTGTAGGCCCCTTCAGTCCAAATCCATTCCCCGGAAGTTGTTCACTTGAATTTTCTTTATTCCCTGCAATGATTTTATCATATATGTATATATTTTCAATATAATTTGTTAAGTGTCTGACCTTAATATAAATAGAACCATGCGGCATTAGCCTCTTTTATTTTTATTTAAAATATAATTGCATCATTTCCTCCTTCCCTTCCTCCCTCTAGCCCCTCCCATGCTCCTCCAGTCTTCCTCGTAAGTCTCTGGCCTCCTTTTCTTTGGATGTTGCTATCACGAACATGTTTGTCTATCTCTCTATATGCAATTGTGTAAATGCGACTTGCTGAGTCTCTTTGTGTTGCTTGGGCATTAGTGATTTCAGCATTGACTACCTCGGATTGGATACTCAATCGAGAGGCTTATCCTTAGGGAAGGTTAATTCTCTTCTATTAGAAGTCACCATGGAACTCTTGGAACTCTTCCGTGAGCTTTCTCCTCTTCTGCGTTTAGAACGTTTACTGGTATTTCCACACTGTGTAGTCTTGTTTAGACAGTCATCTCTGGGAGGCACTAACTTCTTTTGAAAAGTTTTGCTTAGCCTGGCAGTGGTGGCCCACGCCTTTAATCCCAGCACTTGGGAGGCAGAGGCAGGCGGATTTCTGAGTTTGAGGCCAGCCTGGTCTACAGAGTGAGTTCCAGGACAGCCAGAGCCACACAGAGAAACCTTGTTTTGAAAAACTAAAAAAGACAAAACAAAAACAAAAACAAAAACATAAACAAACAAACAAGCAAAACCAAAAACCAAAACAAACAAACAAACAAACTTTTTGCTTAACTATTACTTATACGTTCCCTCGCATGCTCTGCTGCCAACACCTGTAGGTCAGAGGTGACTCATAGGAATTCTTTCTACTGTGTGGGATCTGGATAAATTTAGGAGTCAGTCTTATGGCAAGTGCCCTTACCCACTGAACCATCTTGCAGGCTTGTACATTCGCTTCTTCAATTTGTCTTTATTGCTTAAATTATATTTTTAAAACTAGGGCTGGAGAGGCAGCTCAGGGCTTAAGGGCATATGTGTTCTTCCAGAGGACCTGGGTTTGATTCCCAGCAACCACATGGATGCTCACAACTGAACTGTTTGTACCTGAAGTTCCAGGAGATCCAATGCTTTCTGCCTCCACAGCCCCCTTTCCCAGAAGTATTCAAGTAGACGTATAGACATACACTCAGGCGAAGCACTGATACACACCACATAGTAACAAAATGCTTTGAAAGAGAAAAATATTATTGTTACTATTTATCCACAGTGATACAACTAGAGCTCACTGGCTTTCACAGTTAAATAGTATTTGTTTATGTGAATATGGCACCAATCATTCATTATTGTCCTGTTGATGGACAACCAACTGGGCCATTTCCAGGACTGGGTTTTTGTTTTCCCATTAGAGACCGGAAAGCAAGCTGGTGTTTAGTGAGGCACACTTGCATGGCTTGCCCAAGGTCCTGAAGGAGGGAGCGGTAGTAACTTCTCTGAACATTCTTGCATGTGACCTTGGTTTATCAGCTTGGAAACGTCTTACAGGCCCTCTGACCTACCCTCACAAACGTGTGTGCCATTTAACACTAAACTCTTTCCAAAGTGATTGTGCTTTATGGCTCTCTTGGCGAGGTGTATGAATCACAACTGTTAAAAGGCTGTGACTGGGCATTTGCCGAGTTAACTTGGTGACTCAGGCATCTCTGTACCTGCTGTGGTAGCCTGACTGGACCTGGCCACTCTTCCAGGCTTAGGCTGTGGAGTCACGCTGTGTGCTCTCACTCCATTAACAAGTCAGCAGCTGAGGTTTAGTAACGCTGGTTCCCATTCATGCTCAGCCCTTCTTGGCAAGCCTTGGCAGCAGGAAAGCCATTGGGTCAGGCTTGCATCGTTAGGCTGAGACACTCCACACACTCTACACATACACGGGGCAGAATGGCACACACCGTACTGGAAAAGCAGTTTCTCGGTTTTCATCCTGTCAGGCCGAATACAGTAAAAAGAAGAAAGACAAGTGGCTGTAAAAAAGAAAAAGCAGAAGTGTAACCCTCGCCCCTCTCTCTTTCTCTGGGGAAATAAGAAGTTGCCAGACCAGGTGCGAGGCAGAGCTGGTGGAGAGGAAAGTCAGCAGGTCAATTGGGCGCATTTTACCCGAATTCAGAAGGAACAAAAGGCTATTATCATCCCCTGGTCAGACTCTCCTGACCCTTGATGACATCATACATGTTTTTCATGTTCCTTTCGGTTAAGAGCCGTGGGAGGGGCAGGGCAGGGAACTAGATCTCCTTCAGGATATATTGCAAGGAAACTGTGCAGCCTGATTAGAGAAAGCCAACAGCTTCCGGAAGCAGGCATTTGCATTTTTCTTGTGATGACCTACTGTCCTGCAGAAGGATCTCACCCTTTAAACGCTCTGAAGCACCAGCTCTTGGACTCCCTGAAGAATGGGAAATTCAGATATAGTGCATGAATGTGAACAGTCAGGGAACCATGAGGACAGAAAGACTTCTGTTTGAACAAAGAACCTGGTTTGGGGGGGGGGGGTCAGTGGGAGGGGGAGAGGAAGAAATCCATTTTTGCTCTCCATCTCTTGTCCTCCCTTGTCTGCCTGGTCCTCCTTCCTGTTCTCTCTTCAGCCAGGCCTTGGAGCTATAACAGGAGAGATAACTGAAATCCCTCCACTCTGTCTCCCCCAACCCCCATGCATTCTTTAGACCCAGGTCGACAGTCCTTTGATAAAGTTCAGAACATAATCTCCTTTCACAAAGGTGACTAGGACATGCCAGGTGACAGGAGTGGGGGGTGGGGGTGTTCAGGTACAAGGGGAAGAAAGAGCACCCCCTCTCATTTTTTTTTTTATTCTTAACCCTAGTCTGCCTTCTGCTCTTTAACTCACAGATAAATCAGAAACTCACAGAAGAGGCAGAGGAATTGCAGGGTCTCGAGGGGTGTAGCAGAGCTGTCTGGATGGAGTCAGTGGCAGGTGTGGGATCTCATCGTGCTTGGGATGCCCCTACGCCTGACATATCGCATTGGGTGTGATGAGAGGCCAAAGACACGGAGGGGAGTCAGGAGGCGCCTGCCTGATGTCATGCGTTGGGAAATCGCTGGGCCCGTTCTCAGCTAACTTTTGAATGTATCCTGGCTTTATTTGAAAATGTCAAGCTTTCAACGCAACTCCTGACTCCACCCAGCGTACGATGGAGTCACCTTTCTCTACCCCTAGGTGACCTTGACCTTGCACACAGAATTACCCATCTCATTTTAAATGACCACTGCTGTGTCTTAGTTCTCTAAGAAGAAAAGGCTAACCCATGGCTTTATGCAAATGAGCAGAAAGCCCCCAAGAGTCATCCAGATATAATTGATTATTCAGCTTTTCCTTGTACCTTTGTACCTGAGAAGTGGCAGGGTGACTCTGGCCTCTGTTGAAAACAGGAGCTACCTAAGGTTTGGGACAAACAGGACCTAGTGCTCAGCCAGAAGCTCATTCCAACCTGGCAACAAAACCGATCATAAAAGAGAGCTGCTGGAAGGGATTTGCATGCCCAATAAGGTTTCACTACCAAAGTTTACACAACGCACAGTAATCAGCCAGGCTGGCTGACTCCCTGGGTCACATGACCTTGTAGAAACTTGAAACTTGGCGATGCGCTCCAGCGAGTTTTACTTCCCCTGTGCAGGGGTGTTTGCCAGCAGCCTGCGGGTGGCTCTCAGAAGCCAGTTCCAGTGGCTTGAGCTCTTGAGGCCAGAGCCTTACCATGCTGCTCCTCAGGAAGTCCAGGAGCTGCTGACATCCCCCAGGACAGGGACTCACGTCCCCTCTCAAGAAAAAAAATGGACAAACTGAATAAGATAACTGTCCCTGCCAGCCAGAAGCTGAGGTAAGATTTTCCCTTCAGATCCTTATTCCTCTTCTTTCCCCTCTAGGGCTCCTCCAGGGCTCAGAGGCACCAAAACCATGGAGCACTTGACCAGTTCCAATTGGTTAGCAATGGTTATAGGGAAGTAGATGGGGTTTTTAAAGGAAGGTGTAGGAGGAGCGAAGGGACCTGCTTTGGCTGGTTTTTGCTAGGGATAGGAGAAGGAGTGAAGTTCTGGGAAGGCAAGAAGCTAGAAATTTCGATGGCCTGCAGGCTCCCAACAGCCAGCTCTCTGAGTCGAAATAAGACATTGCTGAGAAAGGGCTTCTGTGGTCACTGTCCGTTACTATCTCTTGTTTGTTTTGTGGGTGTCCATCCTAGGTTTATTGGGGAACTACATGTCTTTCCAATACCCTCATGATTATCTATTTTAAAAAGTGCTTAAGGGCCAGTCAGCTGGCTCATTGGGTAAAGGGCGGAGTGTGCAGGCCCGATGACCTAAGTTCCATGCCCACAACCCAGATAAAACGGAAAGAGAAGCAACTCCACAAAGCTATCCTTTGACTCCACAGTCACTGCCTGGCACATGCATGTCCTGACACATCATGCCCACACACTTTCACACACACACACACGCGCACACACACACACACACACACACACACACTAATAATAACAATAACCATTTTAAAAACAGCTTTGGCAATATTAAAAAATATATACTAAGGAAGAGTAAGCCAACAGTGGCCTAAGGCATAAGTCAAGGGACCCTGAAGATGACTTCCCAGTTTTTGAGTTTGAAGAGCGTCGCCTTTGTAGTGGTGCTGATGGCTTTCAGAGGCTGGGACTTTTAAATGTTTAAGGGTGCGTTATATTCCATGTGCAAACTGGAACGACAGACTTTCATGAGGTCATATTTAGGAGCTGGAGGACTGGAGGTTCGGAGACAAATGATGAGAAAAGACATGGAGTTGGTAGAAGGACAGCTTTTCACAGTGGCACATGGGCCTTCTCACTCTGAGGGGTTCGATAAGGGGCAGACTGAAGTGTATTAAGGGGTCCAGAGCAGTGGGCAGCATCAGCTGGTCAGCCATTTTATAGAGCATGCCCAGGAGAGCCACAGAGCCCTTAACATGGAAGTCAGAAGGTCCCACAGGCACCTACATCTTCGGCCGTGCATCTCACGGAAGGGAGGGGTAGAGCAAAAACAGTGGAAATAATAAGGTGCCACAAAGAGGATTGGAGTAGCAGAGACATCTCCATGAAGATGATGCTTCAAGAATTAAGTTTTTGAGAAGCAGCTGAGATAAAACAGATGGAGAACTGGGGGAACGGGTTACATGCTGAGGGGGGCTGTAACCTCACACATACAGGCTGATGTGAGTGCAGTCTCAAAATATGGGCTGGTGAGGAAAGTCCTGCCCAGCAGAGGCCACTGAGTGGAACATTTGGGGTGAGAGGGCCCTGGGAAATTGGTCCTGTCTGGTGGGGCCAGCTGGAAAAGAACCAGTGGGAAGTCTAACCATACAGAGTTGGGCAGCGGTTGTGCTGTTAAGAGAGTGACCGGGGCGGATCGCATAGGGGAAGCTGAAGGCACAGAATCTGAGGGTTCTGGGAAGGTAAGGATCCCAAGCATCTAGAGTTAAAGGAACAGAAATGAGAAGGGACAAGCAGGGAGAAGTCAGAAGACCTGGCAGAGAACTGACAAGGTCTCGTGTGGAGGCTGCTCCAGGCAGGAAGTCCCAACGGTCCCTAACCTAAAGCCGCCCAAAGGCTCAGAACATGCTCCAGGGAACCTAGATGAAAATCGAAGTAAAGAGAGCAATAGAATTTTAATCACTTTATGATCCCTCCCCGTGTGACGAAGTCCAGTCTAATCTCAGAGTGGGTGGTGGGCATTATGTAATTATATTATAGGCCAGAAGGCCACAATTATATTGCAGTTAATCACATGCTATGTCTATCTGCTGAGTGCAAGGCATCGTTTTCCCCCAGTTGGTTACTAAGTTGTCCGCACAAACTTGGCCCGTTTTTATGAAATGTGCAGTCAGTGTGGACCTTTGCAAAGAAATGTGACTGTAAACAGAACAACTCAAAACACCACCTAAAATATTTTCTGTAAATACTTGGCAAGGTGAGACGTCAGCAGGGGAGAGTGGGGCAGCGGTTGGGCTGTTAGAGAGTGACCAGGACAGATTGCATAGGGGAGGTTGAAGGCGCAGATTCTGGGGGTGCTGGGAACTTAAGGATCCCAAGGACCTAGAGTTACAGGCACTGCAATGAAAAGGGAGACTGTGTGCCCTCTCCTGACTGGTCAAGAGCAGTTTAGAAGGATACCCAGAGAGTTACTTGGCTCCAGATTGCAAGGTAAATGCAGAGTGATATTTGGAGTCTTTCAAAGTCATCCAAGCTTATAGAGGAATGTGATCAAAGCAAAGCCAAGCAGACAACAATGATAGAACCAAGCCATACGGTGAGTGTCCAATTCACAAAAGGGGTTCAGTGGTAGGACCTGGATCCAGGGCTACATGCTCAGGTCTGGCGAGAGACTAGGAAGAGAAGCAGGGAGAACCAAGGAAACAAAGGTAGGCAGGATTGAGGGGTGTGCTGGGGGTCCTTAGTATGAAAGATGGAAGTCTCCCATGGCACCCCAGGAATATGCTCACTGACAAATCTTCCATGTGCTGGAACTGAGGCAGTAGAGATGGCCAGGAGTGTATGGAGCCATGCCTTTGTTAACATAAATTCTCAGACTTTCATTCCTTTGTACTTGGGTCTTAGCCACGATATGCCTTGGAGTTTTAGAAGGTAGTGACATCATCACAAACTCATCTGAGACCTGGGTTCTCAATTCTTCAACATCAAACATCCCTAGGTGCACACAAGTACCATGTTGCTGTGTGAGCATTTGGGAATCGACAGTCCTGAAGAGCTCTGGCAGTCATTCTCTTCTGGTTACTGTTACGAATTTGAAAAATGAAATCTTACATTTTAAACAGCTTCCCCACTGGCAGATCATTTGTGCTTGTGTATTTCCCTCTGTAACACACGTGAACACATGCCCATTTGTTTGTATCAGTGGAGAATGTCTTTGATATAAGGCTGGTCGAGTCATGCTTCATCAATCTTTCTTATTGGTTAGAGGATATAGTATTGGTTTTGGTCAGACAAAGCAAGGTTTTTTTGTGCCATTAGGCAAGTTTGCTTAATTTCCTTGGCCCTAGCTTCTTCCCCTGTAAGACGACAAAGGTTATAATATTAACACCAATGCCATCGAGCTATTGTCAGAATTAAATCAATTGTCCCATGAAGCAACTGATATCATGACCCTGGTACCATAATTACTGGGTCTAAAAAAAAAATTAGTTATTAATGTAGCCATCATGATCATTCTTATTAATTTTGTAGATTGCCACTGACTTTCTAGACATAAACAGAAGGCTTCATGCTGGCCCCTGGCATGTCTCCTGTTGGTTTCATTTCTTCTTTCTGTTTAGGACATATTTGTTATTAAGTCTGGCATCTGTAGCATCTAGCTTTGCATGGATTGTAGACATGACACACGTGTCTCCTAGGCCTTGTCTAAGTGGCCAGTGAAACTGCTCAGGATATAAGGGTACTTGTCACAGGTGTCCAGGCCTTGCTGTCTAGGGTCTTACCTTAGGATTTTCTCTGACAGACTCTGGGGCAGTGCTCTCTCTTCATGTCCTGAAATTTTCCATCAGGGTTTTCAGTTCCTTGACTTTCCACATTAAGTTCTTTAGAAACCAGTTCAGCTTTCTTCCATGCTTCTGCCCCTACCTCTCTCCTCTCGGGCCCTCCCTGTTTCTGACAATGGTTTCGTGAGCAGCCCTAATTCTGAGTCATCCTCCCTGCACTGCACTCATGCCTACTCACCTGCCACACCCTGCGGTCTTCCTTTATTTCGCTCCTATCTGTGTTCTCCTCTTCCACACCGTCCGAGGAAGGCCGTCAGCATCCCATGTGTCCCACAGTGCCTGATCGACATCCCTCCACAAAGCAGGTGATCTGGTCTAACAGCTCCCAAGGCTCTCTGTAGCCCTCAGCTCTGTGACCCTGTAAGCATGGGGGGGGGGGGCATTTCTGACACATACCTTACATTTTTTTTTTTTTCCCTAAGCGACTGTGTTCTCCCCTGAGGCTTGAGAAATACTCCTGATGTATTCAGAAGAATGGGGCTGACTCTAAAAGTCTGATTTCAGTTGCCAGTTACCAGCCTTGGGCCCCAGAGAAGTGAGGTGTTATGTCTCCAGGATGAAAAGAACAGGCTAAGGAGATCACACACACCCATTTAATGTCCTAGTCACATAGGCAAATCTCCCGCAGTGCTTTTGAGACACAGATTTGCAAGGATCCTCCTCCCTCAGCCAGCGTGGGATCCCCAAGGCTCTCGTCCTCATGACCACCCATCAGGCTAGAGGAGTAGATTTTGCGAGTGCAATTTTTTTTTTTTATCTCTGTCAAAGTTTTACCTGGCACTATTTATTACATATCAATTCCATATTTCCCTCCCCCTATAAAAGGACTCTTTGCTATGATCTTATCAAGGTCTCTAGAAATGGCTTATCTGATTTTATGTGAAGGATCCAGGCCTACCTTGCATTGAGTGGTATGCTCAAGGCTGGTGGCTGACCCTAGATCCTGCCTCTAAACCTCTAATCTTCAAGGCACCTGCCCTCTGTAAACAGAGCCTCAATAGAGCCTGTGTAAGCCTGCTCCACTGGAATGTCACAGGTGCCTCTCTCAGACACCTGTGACTCTGGGCTTATGACTATACCTTAGTGGACCCTCCTTCTGTTTCTGTATTCCCCCTTTTCATTCTGACAAAACGCATGCAACATAAAAGTCACCACGTGAACCCTTTTCAAGTGTACAGTTCAGTAGCATTGGGTGTGTTCATAACCTTGTGCAACTGCCATCACCATGCCTCCCTAGGACTCTTCGGTTTGCAAAACTGAAACTCTGTGCGCACTAAGCAGTAGGCTCCCACTGCCCTCCCACTTGGAAACCATAGTCTACTTTATGTCCCCTCTGGAATTATGCCGTGTTTGTCTTTCTGTGCTCAACTTACTTTGTTTAGTTTAATGCTCAAGGTTCTCATGTGCTGCAGCAGGACATCATGTCTTAATTATCCTTGTTTGTAGGCAAGTGGCACTTGGCTCCTTCAGGGGGAGCCTTGCTTCTCACTGTTTGCCAAGTTAGGTGATGATGCTTAAAGACTCAGGGATGGAATTACTTTTCTCATCCTACAACCATGCTGGATTTCCTAGCGCCCCGGGGACTCAGGATCCTAGGGACCAGTTCACATTTGGTGTGGAGGGTTGGGGGGGGGGGGAAGAGAATAATATCTATCACTCCAGAACTGTAGCCTGAGAGGCGGTGACATTCCATCCTTCCTCTCAAGAGAGTGGGAATACCCGGTGGGTGACACTGAGGCTGTCTTCTAGGTCTCACATGCCCTCTAAGCTCCCCAAGTCCATGGTGAGGCAGCAGCCTCTGTTGGGTCTCAGAGATGTGCAGCCACTAAGAAACCTTTTGGGGAATGCCGTCTCTTGACAGTGTATCAAGCCTCTTTATTAGTGGCACATTTTCTGTCCCCAGGTCTCTGTCCACCAGGGTGTTAGCCACTTCTCTTATCATGGCGACAAAAATACCAGACAGAACAACTTAAGTAAGGTTTTGTTCACAACCCAATCATGGTAGGGAGGGTAAGGCTTGGTCAACAGCATTGGGCACCTGCATCGTGGCTTGGATACATCTTGGAAGATCAGGAAGCAACGGGTTTGGGATAGAACCAAGAACAGATATTATCTCCAAGGTCTGCCCCGAGATACCCACTTCTACCGACTAAGCCATGGTCCCAAAAGTTCCACAATCTTCCAAGACATCATCAAACACATGAGCCTATGGGTCCTTTGACATGTAAACCATGATAACTGGAGTACATTTGTCTTTCTCTCTTCTTTCCCAAGTTTTTCCACAGCTAAGAGGTATTTGCTTCCTGAAGTGTCCCCCTCCAGGCTCCTGTCCTGCTTGCCTGGCCCACGCTGTTCTATCTGGCTTGTCTTTACTTCCTCTCTGAAACAGCGCACTGGCAGCTATGCCTGCAGCCTTAGCCTGAGTTTTCATTCTAGCTTTTTTTTTTTTTTTTTTGGTTTTTCAAGACAATGTTTCTCTGTGTAACCCTGGCTGTCCTGGAACTCTGTAGACCAGGCTAGCCTGGAACTCAGAAATTCACCTGCCTCTGCCTCCCAAGTGCTGGGATTATAGGCATGCACCACCACTGCCTGGCTCTTAGTTTTCATTCTGGTATTCTCATAACTCTCCAGGACTATGGAGTAGGTCTTTAAAATTTCCCTCAGATCAGCATGTGCTCACCAATGCCCTTTTCAAAAGCAAAGAAGCCAGGGTAAGAACAGTAGGTGTCCCCTTTATTGGGCTACACTTCTCTGTTGGCCACTTGCCTGGTGAAGGTAACCCAGAAGCATCTCTGCCTCCAGGAAACTTATCTGGGGTCCCCAAACCTTCTTCAGACTTCTCTTCCTCACACAAAGCAGGCAGGATACATGCAGCCAGGCTACTGAGCTTCCTTGGTTACACGGCCACACACACTGAAAGACCCACATGTAGTTTAACCTTCGTTGTCATAGGCTTTAGTAACTTCAGTGAGAGGTCTTGCAATTTTACGCTGGACCCCAGAAATATGCAGCCAATGCTGGTCAAAGTGTCTATGTTGTAGCATGCCTGCTTGCCTATGTAAAGATGCGGTGTCTACAAAGAAGAACGAAGGCCCACCTTTCTAGGATCTGAGAGGCATCTCTCAAGCCCCTTTAAAGCTCAAGTAGGAGAGCTGAGACCAGAAAGACAAAGTCATGCGGGCAAGTTAGTGCCAACAGACCCACCTCTAAGACGTACACTTCCATGCTGCCTTTGATGATGAGGGAAAGTAGACTACCTACCATCCTTTCTCTCCTTCCCTCTCTCTGAGCCATGGACTGGCCAACAGAACCTTCTAGCTTAGTCAGTGTTCTGTACATACCCTAGACAACTGGTTTAAGAAGCTAAAAGGGATGGGCTGGACAGTCGTCTCAGTGGTTAAGAGCCCTTGTGGTTATGAAAGACTGGGATTTGATTCCCACCCCTAATAAGGAGGTTTACCATCTCCTCAGGCACAAGGCACACATGTAGTACACAGACATCCAGACATACATGCAGGCAAAATGCTCACACACATAAAACAATAAAAAAATAAATTAATTAAAATGAGCCTGCTCATTTGTCAGAAACCTCCAGGGAACTAGACTTGGGTGTAGTTTAACAGTTATCACAAATTTTCAAGCCTACACTTGAATTCCACTGACTCAGTGGTATCACACGCCGATGTGTTTTACAGTGACTGAGCCTGCAGTAGTTTCCCATCATCTGTGGGTAAGTTATAATTACAAAAGCATAGCTGGCCTTACCTGCGGGCCGGGCATGCATCACCAGTGCAGTATAATTTAGGAGGCGCCCTGGGAAAGTGTCTTTGCTGTGATGGAAAGAGAGTTCACATTGGTTGGAATCAGGCAGCCCCAGGTCTGGCTGCCTGCTCTGCACTAATTAGCTCACGGGCTTTGAAAAGGGCATTAAATCCATTTAACCTTGGCTCATTTGTCTGGAAAATAGAAGTAATAGTACGTACTCATAATATACAGTGTATCACAGGGGTACTGTAACAGTGAGTAGAAACACCAATTGTGGGAATATCTTCTTCCCCCAAATAAACCCTGGCCTCAACTTCCTTGATGCACCAAACTATGTCCTGAGAGCTGTCCACAGTATTTTGAGGTTCTGCTTTGCATCACACCACTAAGTACAGTAGTTATGAATCCCTGCTGTTCCGACACCAGCACCAGCCAGGAGCCATTGCTCTGACAGCTAGCTTGGACCCAGAAACACATGCTGTGCCCCTGCCTCCGGCCCAGAGATTATTTAGCCAACAAGGACTATCTATGAGTTGAATGAACAGAACGCTGCTGTTGATAAGGAGATCAGTGGTGAAGACATCCCCAAGGGAACAGAGTTCCCAGGTAGGAGGCTATGCCTATGGGTGTTAGAGGAGAAATCGAGGGAACTAGGCTTAGATATATAGAGTGAATGTTTCCCTAAGTCCCCATACATACTTTAAGCCAGTAGTTCTCAACCTGTGTGTGAGTTGTGACCCCTTTGGGAGTTGAATGATCCTTTCACAGGGGTTGCCTAGACCATTGGGGGCTGGATATTTACATTATGATTTATAGTAGCAAAATTACAGTTACGAAGTAACAAGAAAAGTAATTTTATGGTTGAGGGTCATCACAGCATGACAAACCGTAGTAAAGGGTTGCAGCATTAGGAAGATTGAGAGCCACTGCTTTAAACTATCTGAGAGCTGTAGTCCTCGGTACTCAAAAGGCCAAGGCAGAAGAGTCACAGGTTCAAGGTCTGCCTGGGCAACTTAGAAAGACTCTGCTTCAAAATAAAAAGTAAAAGGAGGGGCTGGGGCTGTAGCTTAATGATAAAGTACTTACCTAGCATGAATGACCCTTGACCCAATCTCCACTACTGAAAACAACAATGAAAACAAAGCCTATACTTGGTTCAGGTATAAAAATATGTAGCAAGAAGAATAAGATTTGTTTTTAAGTATAAAAATTGCATATATATATATACACACATGTACATAGACACACAAATCAGGAGACAAGAAATAATTTCTTTTTATGTGTATGTGCTAGAGTCAAGCACATACAGGAGACTATACTTTCTTTTAAAAATTATTATTTTTTGTATGTGTTTTGCCTCCATGTATGTGTGTGTATCATTTGCATGCCTAGTGGCCAAGGAAGCAAGAGAGGGTATCAGATCCAATGGAACTGGAACTACAGGTTGTTATGAGCATCCATGTGGTTCCTGGAATTCAACCTGGGTCCTATAGAAGAAGAGTCAGTGCTCTCTACCATGCAGTCATCTCTTGGCCCCTGATAAATAGATTTTGAAAGGATAAATGGAAAGCCAACCATGGCGATACACACCTGTAATGCCAATCTTAGACAGGGAGAGGCAATGAGGCAGATAGAGCTCAAGGTCATCATGATGGTCGTAGTCAATTCCAGGCCAGCTTGGGTTTTAGGAGGTCTTGTCTCAGCAAAGTTAGATAAAACAACCAAAATACGGAAAAGAAAATGGAAAGTGCAATGCTAAGTTCTTAGAAAGCTAAATTCTACAAACATGATTTGTAAAGGTTTGAGTTTAAGCATATATTAATTGTATTAAGTAATTGGAGGACTTCTGGTTGTACAGCATATCCACATTCAAAGATCTCATCGTTGCCATGCCAACCACAGATGGCTGGGCCTATATGCCTAGTGCTGTATTTTAGGGTGAATGTTGTCGTTTCTTAAATGATAATAGCACTGCTGGGGGTGAGCTCTGAGGAACAGCTTTGCCTAGAAAGTGCTAGGCCCTGCATTCAATCCCCCATCACACAATCACACACAGTCTTGCACACAGTCTTTTACAATCACATGGAGTCTTATACAATCACACACAAGTACACACACACACACACACACACACACACACACACACACACTAAAACAAAAGCTATTCATTTAATACCCCAAAAATAAGTTGAAGAAAATGATATGCTTTAAAGCTGTTACTGACTGCTCTGTGCACCTGGATGGTGGCAGTGGTTCTATGACCTTGTGAGTTTACTAAACATTACTATATAAATGGTGAAATCTGCATTGTGTATGTTTTGCTACTATCAAAAACTTGTTTGGGTCAGAAAGACAGCTAAGTGGGTAAATGAGCTTGCTGAGCTGAGATCTATTCCCTGGACCACATGGTGGAAGGAGAGAATGGATTCTCAGAGTTGTACTCTAATCTCTACACAGCACCATAGAACACATGAATGTTAGTGTGTATGTGTGTGTGTGTGTGTGTGTGTGTGTGTGTTCGCACATAGCTAGATAGATACATAGATACATAGGTAGGTAGGTAGATAGATAGATAGATAGATAGATAGATTTTTAAAAATTGATAATGCAATCTATTCAAGGGGTCATGGTCAAAGTTTTCTTTGACCAATTAGATATAACTTCATTTTCTTTAAATGTATTCCTTTGTCTTGTGTTGTGTGTGCATATGTGTGAGTTTATTCAAGTGTATGTAACTTAGTGTGTGAGTGTTTGTACATGTGTGCACATGTGTTTGGAGGCCAGAGACCCAAAGCCCTAGAGACCAATGTTTCATGTTCAATTGCTCTCTACTTTTTTTGTGAGTCCGGTTTCTCACTAAAGCTGTGCTCAAAGATTGAGTTAGATTGGTCTGCTAGGGAGCTCTGGGGTCATCCTGTCTCTGCCTCTGTAGTGCTGGGATTACAGGCACATCCACTGTGCCTACCTTTGTTACATAGATTCTAGGAGGTCACACTCAGCTCCTCTTGCTTGTGTAGCAATAACTTTATGGAGTGAGCCTTCTCCACAACCTTAAAGGTATTCTTGATGGACATTTCTTCAGGCTTTTTCAGAATTGCAAAGTTTCTTTTCAACCTTCTACTCCCCCAAAACACACAAGTGTTCCCCAGTGTCTCTCTTTTTAAGTCAAATACCAGAAAGAAAAGTTTAACTGGGTCAGATGTTTTCAGGACGCAGGAAACTTATTCTTCAAGATCGCTCTTTACTCTAAGTGATGTTTTGAGGTTTAGCTGCAGGAATGAATGCCTCATCAGGCAGGTAGCAATACTGTGTAACACCATGTGGTCACAAGCAAGATTTCTTTTTTCCAGTTGAGACAATTAAATTCTGTTTATGTTATCATTCATTAACTGTACACAATGGGTTTTGTTATGAGATTTGCACACACACACACACACACACACACACACAGCATTTTGATAAGTACACTTAAACATTGTGGCTAACATAATAATTATATAGAATGATAGGATTCATTCTGAGGTGTTCACACATGCATCTAATGTACTTTGATCATAGAAGGGGCAAAGTGAATGAATATCAGCCCTCAGTTACCCATTAAGTTAGCTTTAAAAGGGACACACTCAAATTCTTTGAGCACATTCATTTCTTAGAAAAATATTTCCAGAATATTCTAGGGGCAGGTTTGAATGACTTCTTGGGCACCTGCTTTTACAAAAAAATTTCTAGCTTCTTTGGTTTAGAAACTCTGTTTTGTTGTTGTTGTTATTGTTGTTGTTGTTGTTGTTGTTGTTGTTGTTGTGTGTGTATGTGTGTGTGTGTGTGTGTAGTTGTGTTTGCTGGCAATGAAGAGGCTGGATCCTAAGCTTCATTAAGCAGCACCTGGTAGAAACAGTGAGTATATGAGAATTAATTAACAGGCGTGGCTCACCCAGGGCCTCCCTCTCTATGGACACAGGAGCCTCCTGTAATTGTTTGGGTTTATAACTTGCTTTTTTTCTTAGCCTCATGGAGAGTCTTTACTCCCTTCCATGAAGCATAGGTGGGAAAAGCCTAGGGCAGCAGAGCCCTGCATTCTCAGAGAACAGAAAAAGCTGTAGCCCTAAAGGCACCAAGGGCTTCTAGCCACAGAAATCAGGAAGAGAAAGAACGTGGCCACCTTTGTGGTCATATCCAGTGCCACATCTTCTAAGAACATGTTGAAGACAGGAGAGCACAGGTTTTTGGTCAGCCCATCTCTCTCAATGAGGAGAGTCCTGAGCCAATCTAACCCTGACAGGGTAAATGGGATCAGGACTTTGAATAAGATACTTGATAGTGGTAGAATCCTCTCTGTTCCTGATTGTACCAAGTACAGCCTAATTTCTGTCTGTTTATAACCCGGCTCAGCAGTACAGACACGCCAGCCACCAGCCACAAATAGTTGTAGACATCGGTGGGAAAATAGAGATGGGGAAGGATGCTGGAAACATTTGTGATCTACTTTCCCTGGTTAGTGGCTGTTAGCTGTGAGGTATGGTGTCAGGGGCTTTCTGCTCCAGACTCCACATGGCCTTTCTGCCTAGGCCATGGAATAATAGCATTGTTCTCTTCTTCCAGTTTCTCTGCTCAATCACTACCAACATGTTCCAGGCCTGGAGAGCCCCATAGCATCCACTTCGACTCTCACACACTACCCTCTCTCTTTACCCTCCCACTCCCATTTGCCTCTTCCTCTTTTCTTTCTGTCCCTCCCTGAAGACTGAGATGCACTAAGAAGCCACTCTCCCCTCCAGCAAAATGCTTGACCTTGGAAGCCAATAACAGGGCAGGGGTAGGGACACATGAGTCCCCAGTATGACTACTGGGCAGGTAGGGGGACTGTGTGCCATCTTCAAAGATAGAATGGAGGCTGGTCATAGAGGCTCATAGTGAAGCTCGTCACCTCCCCAGAAAAGGGCCTAAGTTGAAATAAATCAGAGTGGGCCCAGGTTATGCACTTTGAGGTCACATTTCAGTTTATTACCTCTTACTAGCAATAGGACTACCTGAATCCTTCAACTTCCCTGACTACATGTTTTTATCTTTATAAATGGGGATCCCATAGCAGTATGAATATGCTTTACCCTACCGTAGATGTGAAAGATGGTTAAGAATGTGGTTGTCATGATAGACAATGGACAATGGGATAAAGCCAGGTTGTGACACACTCGATACCTGGTGCATGGTACAAAACAAGTGCCAAGGGTTACTTCTGTTCTGGTTCTTTCTCCAAGGCTCTAGGCTGGCCAGAGGGTGGGTGGGTCAGGCTTTCAGCCTTCTCTTGCCCTGCCTGTGCTTCAGTCAGAGTTCTGGCTGTGGCCCAGGATGGAAGAGGTTCCTCATTCCTGTTGGACAACACGTGTCCCAGCAGGAGACCTGAGCTGGGTGGGAAAGAGTAGGGAGAGTGTTTGCACAAAAAGAAACAAAGCCATTTTCTACTAAGCTAACCCTGGGACAGTCACCAAATCTCCCTAGAACTTAATTCTCTCCCTTGGGGCAAGAGGAGACTGACCCAGAACATCGCAAGGTCTCTTGCCTCTTCTAAATTTCTGACTTCATAGACAAAATAAAGAGCCTGGATTTCAAAGCTAGACAGTGTGGAGCAGCGCTCTGCTCCTTCCGGGCTTCGGAATTTGCATCAATAAAATGGAATGGGAACGCTAGGAGGCCTACGATGGCTACCCTGCCATAGAAGGAACCACCAAAATGTCACAGTAATGACACCACATTGTTCAGAAGGAAGCAACTGCGGGTGTTGAGTTCACAAACCTAAATATAACCCCATCGATGCCATAGGAAGGTCAAGCTGGAGGAGGTGGGCATGGGGAAGTTGAGGCCAGAATATGGAGGAAGGAGGCTAGACATCAAGGGGGAGAAGAAGAAGCCCGTTGGGGGGTGTCTGCGGCATGCAAATAGCAGAGCAGTCTGGTTCAGAATGGTGGGTCAGGAGCCAGTGATGTCTCATTTGAGTCAGAAGTTATCCGAGAGGAAAATGTGTAAGACTCAGAATCCTTGGCTTTTCTCTGTCTCTGCTCTGAGTTTTCAGAGGCCAGAGGATTTGGGCAAGCCATGAAATGGGAAGGGACCCCTGTCCTACAGCACAAAGGGCAGGATTTGTATTCAGCTTAATTCTGAATTCCAAGCTTGCCAGCTCCTTGAATTGTGGAATAAATAAGACAAATAGACAACAGCAAAAAATCGTGACACCAAACTTGAAGTAGTAGTCTGGAAAAAGAAGTAAATCAAGGCAAATAATATTTTGAGCAAAATAAAAAACAAAAACAAAATACGTAAAGAACTAAATATCATCAATGGGAGGAGAGGACCTTGGCCCTGTGAAGGTTCTATGCTCCAGTGTAGGAGAATGCCAGGGCCAGGAAGCAGGAGGGGGGTTGAGATGGTGAGCAATGGGAGGGGGGAGGGAACAGGGGATTGTTTTAGTTTTTTTTGTTTTTTGTTTTTGTTTTTGTTTTTTGTTTTTTTTTTTTTTTTGGAGGGGAACCTGGGAAAGGAGATATTGTAAATAAGAAAACAACTAATAAAAAAGAAAGAAAGAAAAAGAAAATTGAAATGGTGAGGCCAGGGAGAGATGACCCACCAGTTAAAGCACCTGTCATGCAAGCGTAAGGACCGGAGTTCAGATCCCCAGAGCCCATGAGAATACCCGCTCAGGGGCGTGGCAGCCCATCTGTTATCCCAGCCTCCGAAGGCCGCAGCACAGGATTCTCAGAGCAAGCTAGTTAGCAAGAGCAGCTATATTGATGAATTCTGGCTCTGAGGGGCCCTCCTCAGTGAAGAAGGCGGAAGACACACAGAGGATGACTCCTTGTGCATGCACCGACACACACGAGCACACAAGACACATGCATGAATCACACACAGAGAAACAGAAGTTTGAAACAAAGGCAGGACATTTATGGCACACTGAGCAGAACTTTAACAGCGGGGATTTTTTTTTTCTTTCTGTGACAGAACTAAAACCCGTGGCCTTGTGTTTCACGTGCTCTACCCCTGAGCTGCCTCCCCAGGCTTTGTGTGTCTGAGACAAGCTGGGCAGCAATGTCGCATTTGAAAATTGTCAACCTGAATACCTAAGAGGAAACATCACATTCTCCTTGTGTCTTCAGTGTGTTCACTAGTCTGGGTGCAGGCTCAGCGGAGAGAGGTCCAATTGGCCACCAGTATCCCCTGCACACAATGTCCCTGTTGTCCCCCCTTAGTCATGACACACCCCACGAATGGTCCCTGAGCACTTCCAGCTGCCTGGGACTCATCTCATCAGGAGCCTATAGGAAGGTTTTGGCACTTGCCCCTGTCCGGTTAGCCTCCCTTTTGACTGCCCCCATTTCCGGTTAGCCTCCCTTTTGACTGCCCCCATTTCCGGTTAGCCTCCCTCTTGACCCCATCCCTCTTACAGCAGCCCCTATCCTCCTTGCTGCTCTTCCCAACCAGACCCCAAAGGTCCCAGATGATCCTACCTTTGAGCCTTTGCACTTCCTGTTCCTCTGAGTGTCTGGCATTTCTGTTCATATGACTGGTGACAAAACACCGGCAAGATCAGAGAGAACTCAGAAGCTCCGAGCCTGACGATCCAAGGACAGCAGATTACAAGATCCATTGTTTTCCTTTTCTATAGCTTCCTGGAAGTTTTTTTCCCCCTAAATTAAATATGTATTACAATTTAATTAAAACCCAAAATGTGGGCTGGGGATATAGCACATGCCTACTATATGTGAGGCCCTGAGTTCAGTCATCCCCCGCCCCCACACTGAAAATGGAAGTCTTATGAAATTGACAAGTCACATCTTAAAAAAGAATCAATCTGTAGTCAAAAATATTAAACCATGTAAACACTCAAAAGGGGTTGGGATGTACTCTCAAAACAAAAGCCAGCAAGAGGGCTGAGCAGGTAAATTTGCTTGTTACCAAGCCTGGTTCCTGGGACTTACATGGAGGAAAGAGAGAACCAAGACACCAGAAATCCAACAGATATAGGAATGTTCATTAAAACACTTTTAATTTAAAATACAGGTTTAAGCCAGACAATGGTGGTGCATACCTTTAATCTCAGCACTTGGAAGGCAGAGGCATGTGAATCTCTCTGAGTTAGAGGTCTCCAGAGGGAGTTCCAGGATAGTCAGGGCTACACAGAGAAACCCTGTCTCAAACACACACACACACACACACACACACACACACACAACTTTAAACAAATATATATTGTACATAAGTTTAAAACAAAAGCAGTTTTAAACATACATTTGTAGTAAAAAATAATAAAGAGGCTGGATATGTTCTTTATACACACACATAGACAGAGACACAGAGAGGGGATTGCAGAGAAAATACTACTCCAAATTAATCTTAGAAACAAGTAGCTAGAGATATCAGTCTCCTTCCCCCTACCCTTTGTATCAGCACAGAGGTCCTAAGGGTGCCTGAGATAGCAGCTTCTACAGAGATCAGGGTAATAATCAGCCAAGATAAAGGTTCAGTGGACATCAGGGAGCTACTGCAGGCTCGTGAGGAAGGGAATGAGGTGAAATTTGAGATTTAGAAGCAGGGACTCTGAAGGTCCTCCAAGCAGAGTGCAGGGCCTTGGAGCCTGGCACAATGTTCCCCAGGTAGGGAGGGGCACTTAGGCCCAGATGGGCTCAGGTGGCAGGGCAAACCTGACAGCTCCTGAGTGGTGAAATCCAAGACCTGGAGCTGAGGCTGAAATGGATGAAAGGAAAAGAATATATCTGCTCCTAACAGGATTTGCTCTCCTTTGAGACTCTTAATCCGGAAGACCAGGCCACAAGGGGATTTCCTCTGATGGGGGTTGCTTTGCATTCAGTCTTCTCTGGGAAGAGAGAAGTGGAGCAAATAAGAGCATGCCTTGGCCCCTCTCCACAGTCTAGTGAGTGCAGTGTGAGCTGAAGGAAAAGTAAGATACTTCACACACACACACACACACACACACACACACACACGCGCGCACGTACACACACGCACGCACGCACGCACGCACACCACACCTTTGATAGGCTTTAAAAATATGCTTGTGGCAGATACTACCATTTTTTTGAATCCTCTTCTATACTTAATAAAAAGATAATGGAGCATGAATCTTGTAACATGTGAGCCTTTTTGGGGCTCCTGTTTGGTGACTGGCTACACCTCAGGACAGCTACTTTCCCCAGAGCCCCCTCATCTTGGTGTCCCACAAACTATCCTTCGAGAATTTGTTCCACTCTCAAATGCCTAGGGATGTTGGCTCTGTGTGGTCCTCCCTAATGCGCTTTCTCAGACCGGATCCCCAGAGCGGAGGGGTAGGGTGCACAAAGTTCTCCTAACCCTGATAAATGCTGTCTGAGGTTCTCTACTTCGGCAACACATTGCAAACACTTGGGGGTCAATGACTCTGGGATCGGCTGTCTGGGGTGAGGCCTAGGTATCAGGATGATTACAAGTTCTGTATGACGCCACTCCCAAGCTTAATCAAGGCCCCTTCTTTAGCTTAGCCTATCTCCCATGGAGAAGTTGTACTGAGACCAACTGCCCATGCACTCACCGAGGAAGACAGGATGGTGTGTGATGTCAGTGTGCTTTGTGGCTTATGGAGTTGACATTGCAGCTCTGATAACCAGCACTACTTGTTGAGCTTAGGCAAAGGACAAACGCAGGCCACCACAGCCAGAGCTCTCCCTTTCTGCTGCTCTTCTCTCATGTTTAAGGTAGACAGGGGCGGTGCGCTGTTGATTGAAACGGAAGGCTGGACACTCTCTGTGTTGTGATCATAAAAAGAGAAAGAGCTATAAGAATATGTTCTGGCGAGGTGTGGGGGAAGGGGGTGCCTTTGAGGGTGCATGCCGAGGCATCCCTTCCCCCTGAGGGGCCAGACATAGGCTGGTATAGTATAGAATAGAGTTCATTTAGGGCATGGGGAGGGGAGTTAAGAGGGTAGCAGAGGTAGAGAAAGGCAGAGAGAAGGAGAGAGTAGGGAAGTAGGGGATGGCCATGACCACGTGGAGAGAGGGGGGAAGGGAATGGGGAGAGGGGGGGAGCAAGGGGGCAAGAGGCAAGGGAGAGAAGCAGGAGTGAGAGAGAGAAGAGGGGGCAAGCAGCACCTTTTATAGGGCCAGGCCTACCTGGCCGGGCCGTTGCCAGGTAACCATGGGGAGGAGCATACCTGGCTGCTGCCAGGTATCTGTGGGGGTGGAGTTTATACAGAATGCTAACACTCTGTTTCCTGGGAAATGAAGTATCACCTCGCTCCTACTAGAATGGCCACTAACAAATTGTCAATAACCAGCTCTGGCGGCTGTGAGGTGGTTGAACAGAGGCAGGCAGCCAATGGGGGTCAGGGCTTAGAGCCGCTGACGGGGTTGATTCAGATAATGACGGGACCTGCTGCTTATAGCAGCCAGTGATTAGAGAAATTACTCAGCAGACTTTTCTCTGAGGGAAAAAAGCTTAATTTACTGGCCAGGCACTCCCTGCGGCCACTGAGAATCTTTGAGTCTTAACTACTTGGAGCCAGGAAGAAAGAAAAGGAAAGAGAGAAAATTCATGCACACAATATACATATATATCACATTGAGTAAATGAAGCAAAAGGCATATCTAATAAACTCATATATATGAGTACATACATACATACATACATACATACATGTAGACAGATGGACAAGACATATGCATTCATACATATAATGGATGGAACAAATCTCCAACAAGCAGGTTCCAAGCCCCCCCCCCCCAAACTGGTGAATGGAACAAGCTCCAACACATACCCAAACAAACTTTATATACATTCATACATACAGATTTGATGGATGGAAGAATGCTTCAACAACTTTATTCTTTCTCCTATAGCCTATACATCCAAGCAACATCTTTCTAGAAGTGTAAAATTACAATGTGTTATGTCCTAGCTTTCTTCTAGTGAGTGACTATGAAAAAAACAATGTGTCCCCCCCATACCTTTACAAGAAATAACATTATGTAGTACAGGTAAAGAAAACAAAATGTTTTCCCCAAACCCACATACATTCATAACAAAGCAACTTGTTATAGATTAACAATGCAGGCAAGCAAGGGAGTTTTCTCAGCCAGTTTCTCTTACTGGCAGGCAGCAACTTGTGGTTACAAAGAAAGGATTATTTTATTATCTATCTTTAAAAGTGATCTGAAAAGAATCACAAATCTAAACTTATACACAAAAATCAGTCATATCTACTTTAAATCCTCAGAATGCATATCTACTCATCAGTAATTCTTATTAAATCATATCAGGATGATGAGGGCAAAAATGGGTATAAGAAATCAATCATCTGTTCTTAATGAAATTGGTAATGATTTGTTTGTCTTAGAATCTGGGAAGAAACCAAGTAATTCATTTTGGGCATGAGTCACCTTAAAGTAATAAATATAACTGAGGACATTCAGAACTAAGACTGGATAATTAAAGGGCTAATGTGAGGCTAATTCATCACAAGAGTTTTGTGGCCAAAGTGGAAGAACACCTGTAAGGGTTGAAGACAGAAAAGGAATGATTCAGTGTTTTGAGTAACATATGGGAAAAAATATAGGGTAGAAATTAGCAGAAAATGATAAAAGTCATTAAAATTAAAACTTTAAAGATAAAAGAAAGAAAGAAAGAAATTAATCATCAGCAGTCCAGCCTCAGCCAGTGCTGCCATTGTTCTTGATCCCTGACCATATAATGATTAAGAGTGTGTCTTTCTTTTCTGAACTTCAAATTACTCTCTAAGATTTTCTACATCAGAGTCAGTATCAAAAACATCTTAACCTAGCTTTACAAACAGTTTTATATTCCAAGTGTTTTCTAAGGGTGGTGGTCATTGCGACAATCTACATCTATAAGTTCTTTCCTAGGGTGGTAATTGAATCATAAATCTGCTCCAGCAGCAATGCCTGAAAGAGATCAAGTCCTATTGTTGGAGCACCAGAGATACTGCCCAGTGAGGGGCTGGAAGCCCCCTTTGAGTTTTCATACAATTCTTAGATTAAGAGGGATGTGAGGGCAGCAAAGCAGAGCAGAATGCTTATCCTCAGGATATGTGGTCCTCAAGGTCCTGCCTCAGAAGAGGTGAACCCATCATGGCTATGCTAACCAGTGGACCAAATCCCATCCATGAGTTCCAAAGCCATCAGTCGTTCCTCCTGAATGGCCCTGCATGCCATCAAATGAAGTAGGATTACAAGGGTGTGGAGCAAAGGGGACACAATATGGTGGGAATAGACTTTGGTAGTTAGTGTTGTGGAAAGCAGTATGGAAATTCGACCCCGCCAAAATCGTAGAAATAAAACTACCCTGTGATCCACAATCCCACTGCTTGACATATGCTTAAAGAAATGAAGTCATTTGTCAAAGAAACAGTTGCTTACACCAGCACTCTCCATAGGTGCAAAGACATAGCAACCTGAGTGCTCACAACCAATGAGCAGAAAAATAAAATCTGATGATACAAACTGTAGACTATTATTCAGTCTTTAAAAACATAACAGGGATGGGTAAGGAAGTGGAGAAAAAAGGATGGGGAAAGGTTGATCAATAATTAATAAGATTACAGGGATTTTCCCCCTTTTCTTGTTGAAAATAGATTTTGTCTCCATACAACATATTCTGCTTATGGTCTTTCTATCACAATTCCCCCCAGATCCTTCTCACCTCCCCACGCACCCAAATCCATACCCTGTTGTTTTCTTTGTCACTATAAGAAAGATCTAATAAGAAAGAAAAGAAAAAAGGAAGTAAATAAAATAAAAGCCAGAATAGGAAGGAAAAAACAAAGAAAAAGAACATTAAAACATACATAGACAGGGAGACACACACATTTGCACACACAGAACAAAACACAAAATCAGAAACCATAATATATAAGCAAAAGATCTATAAGGTTCACAAGTGCTCAGACAAAGCATTGTGAGACAAAAACCTCCCAAAATATCATTGTGCTCATTTTGTGTTGGGCATGAGGTCAGCCCTTAAGTGTGGATAATTAGTTTGATTGTACAATAGGTTTTGATATTCTAGGAAAAGGGAAATTTTGTTTCTACTATAGTGAAATGATAACTCTTTAAAGAGATCTGTAACATTTGGCCTCATGTGAACACCGTACAATGTATACATGTATACATATATTGAAATGCTACATGTCAATTGAAATGAAAATACATTATATTTATTTTTAGTTGACTTAAAAATTGAACATATTTCTGTGGCATCATCTGTATACACATGTATATTAAGTAGAAAATGCAAGGTCTAGAATGGCCTCAGTTGTATAAATTAGATGCTTCTCTATGCATCAGCCCTGGAAGCTTGGGCGATTGTTCAAAGGAATGGTACCAGTGAAGACCGGAATTAAGACAAGCATTTTTAGTATCGTTTCCATAGTACCGTCTATGGAATCATTACACAGTCCTGTGTACTAAATAGGTCTACTACCACAGAACCTTCTTAGGTTCTTTCACGCTGCACCCTGTCCGACATTCAAGCCTGTAAATGACATTGCTCTTTTACCTTCTCCACAATGTCAGGCACACAGTTGGATTCAGATAGTACAGAAACTTCTTGAATTGGCTTTTCTTTTTCACTTGGCATATGTTTTAATATAAAGTAGTCATGGGTCACAGTCCATCATGAAGGAAGTCAGGACAGGAACTCAAGGTCATGGGGGCGAGCTACGTACTGGCTACGTACTGGTTTGTTCCACATGGCAAACTTAGCCTGCTTTCTTTCTTTCTTTCTTTCTTTCTTTCTTTCTTTCTTTCTTTCTTCTTTTCTTCCTTTCTTCCTTTCTTTTTTTAAAGATTTATTTATTTATTTATTTATTTATTTATTTAATGTATATGAGTACACTATAGCTGTTAAGATGGTTGTGAGACTTCATGTGGTTGTTGGGAATTGAATTTAGGACCTCTGCTTGCTCCGGTCAACCCTGCTCCCTCATTCCCTGTAGCTGTCTTCAGATGCACCAGCAGCTGGGATCACCTACCACAGTGAGCTGAGCTCTCCCACATCAGTTATCAATCAAGTAAATACCCCCAGGCTTGCCCACGGGCCAATGTGGTAGCGACCTTTTCTCAACTGAGGTTCCCTCTTCCCAGATGACTCTATCTTGTTTCATGAAACCCTTCAGCACACTAGGAAAGTGTTCTGCTATTGAGTTACACTCACAGACCCAGAGTTGTCTATCCAGCGATGGGTTAGGACCCAGCATGTACCTTACTGCCAAACAGCATCTCCAGCTTCAGCCGTTCAAGTTGCAGGGCCCAACGTCATCTCTCCTTCATGATTTCTAGAGTACCCATTAGAAATGACAAGGTTGCCCTGAAAGCCCAGTCATGTTATGTGAACATGATTTCATGTTAACCCCAGGTGTGAGATGCGGGGCTGCTTCAGATCATCCACAGCCGGTGATTATTTGCCTTGTGTTTGCTCTGGCAGGACGATGATTCTGCCAGCCGCAGATAGTTTAATTCTGAGGACTCTGGAGAGGGTATAAATGCCAGAGTCTGGGGAAGGACGGGGGTGTTCTGAAGGAGAAGAAGGAAGAGGGAAAAGAGAATGGAAGAGGAGGAGGGAGGAGGAAGGAAGGGAGGAAGAAGGAAGAATGAAAAGGGAGGAAAGAAGAAAACTGCAGCTTTCCCCCCCCCCCCCGCTGCTCCTGGTTGGTGGTGGTGTGGTGTGGTTCGGGAGTGATCGGAAACAGAGGAGCAAGGCGACAAGAAGAAGAAGTTAGAGATATCTTGACTGTGAAGATTGGACTTGCCCCCCAAAACTCAGTGTCCCTAGTCAGCAGGAAGTAGTTTAAAGATATTTATGCCCCCTTCCTCCCTCTAACCTTCCTTCTCTCCTACCTAGTGTTGGAGGAGAGGGTTAGAAGAAAGGAAGAGATAAAAGAAACTAAATAAAATAGCTGTAAAAAAATATGCCAGCATTAGTTTGTGATCCAAATAGGACCAGTGCCTTTTATTGATGAAGATAAAAATTGTATTGTAAAAATTAGCCTAGATGTTAATATTTTATGTTTGTGATTTTCTTTAACAGACAGCTTCAAAAGATGGTCCATGATATTAAGAACAATGAAGGTGGAATAATGGACAAGATAAAAAGGTAAGTTAGTCACTCTTATTTCCATGTAATAAGTCAGTCAGTGCTGAGTGGAGAGCGAAGCTCTGCCAGCTAGTGGAGATCACGGTATCTCTCCCCTTCTTACTAGGGGCAGGAAGCCATGGTGGTTAGGGCTCCATCTGGAAACAGGTTAGTGAGTGAAGTGGAATGGGATCTACCATCCCCATCTCCCTGAGGAGGGATGCTGGGCCCACACGAGGCACCTAGCAGGAGAGCCACTTGATGACTGCTGAGCTGAGGCCCAGGTATAAAACTGGAGAAGCCAGTAAGAACAGAGGCGACTCAGCCTGGCTTCTTTTGTTCAGTGTTATCTCCGTGCTGCTGAGGCAAGCAGGCCTTGCTTTCTGCTGATGCCTCACCACCGGTCCACAGCTTGGCTTCTGCTTGGTTAATGGTTGCCTTAAAATCATGTTCATCAGGCTCTCGAAGAAGCAAAGCTACAATCCTGGGTTTTCATGTGCACCAAAAACCCCTTAATTTAAAACACACACACACACACACACGCACACGCACACACACACACACACAATCCTGGGTTTTCATGTGCACCAAAAACCCCTTAATTTAAAACACACACACACACACACACACACACGCACGCACACGCACGCACATGCACACGCACACATACACACACACACCACAGAAATTGTATACATTACTTGCATTCACTATTCAAAGTCTAAGTCAAGATGAAAAGAGAAATAGCATTTTTTTTGTTTGTCTTTTGAGACAGGGCCTCACTATGTAGCCCTGGATGGCTTTTCAACATGCAGACCAGGCTGGCCTCAAATTCAAAGAGAGATAGTCACCTTTGCCTCCTGGGCAAGTGCCAAGATTAAAAGTGTTCAATATCACACTCTGGCTATTGTTCAACTTTTAAATTTGCTTCTTTTTTTTAAATGTAATACAAATCCACCATGAAAACAATTTGACGAATTTGAAATGTATCTGGACTACTCACTTTCACATAGTTCCTCTCTAAGCCCCTCCCCCAAACAGGCATCATCCAGTGCGCTATCCCAGTGATTCATGCACACTTATCTGTCTACACTTACGCAGGCATGCACACGCCAACACTGCGCGTGCTTCCACACAGGCATTTTCATCTCAAGCAGCATCATATTGCACATACGGTTCTCCCAGCTTGTGGTGTTGGTGTTACCATGAACCTCTTTATTAGTATGAAAAGATAAACCGTATTATTTGTAAGTGCTGCCTAGTAGTCTACTATAACTGCATTATGATTAAACAAAACAACTATAGATTAGTAGGTGCGTTAAAGGGGAAGGTGTGAGTTTGAACTGATAACGTCTTTGGAGTGATAGTTTCCTATCCATCAAAATTCCCTAGTCATTCCTTTCCATTTAGTTGTCAAAGATAATACTCCAGTGAGGGTCTTCTCCGACTTCAAGTGCTCCATTAATCTGAACTCTTGAAATAAAAGGTCTAAGTGGACGTTAAAGTTTTATCACTGTTGCTAAGTTTCCCTCCCCCAATCTTATACCAAGGGCAGCATAGGCCTGTTCATTTCTCCATGTCTGTAGACCAGTGTATTCGTTCTCTTTGATTGCTTTTAGATCCTAATGTACAGGGGCCTCAGCATACATGGGGATTGGAAGGCAGAGGCTGTGGTCCTCTGTGAGGGGAAGGGGTTGTCTTGTAAAGGAGGACTGGTTCTGTCCTGGAGCTGGCAGACATGTGAAGTCATTTCGGTTTATCCTTTCCACTATGGAATCTCCTTCCCCACACTAGCCACTGTCAGAGTCACTAGCAATTGTGGGTTGCCTCAGCTGCCAGACTTGAAACGTCCATGTTCTCAGTGGTGTAAGGTTTCTCTCTCATGTTCAGTCATATGACAGAAGCCATAGGCGGCCAATGATCCTGACAGTCTCTATTTCAAACATTCTGCATACTGTCCCTAGAGCGTGTGTGTGTGTGTGTGTGTGTGTGTGTGTGTGTGTGTGTGTGTCTGTGTCTGTGTGTGTCTGTGTGTTACATGCACACATGCACACAGAAAGAAGTCCTGGATTTTGGGTGTCCTCCCCTATCAATCTCCAGTTTACAACTTTGAGGAGACAGGGCATGTTACAGAACTGGAAACTCATTGCTTCTGCTAGGCTTGGCTGGCCAAAGAGCTCTCAAGATGTGCCTCTCTCTCTGTTACCAAATTCTGTGGTTACAGAGATGCACAGCCATGCCTGGCTTCTTGTGTGGGTAACGGATATGAATTCATGGTGTCATGGTGGCAGGGCAAATGCTCTTACCCTGACTCCCCAAGCATCTTCCTAGCCTCTAGAGTGCTTTTCTTGACAAGCCATGTTTCTGGATGGTGGAAAACCTGGCCACCATGGCCATTACCATGGAAGTCAAGGACTCCTTGCCTCAAAGGAACTGCAGTTGGGCTCCCTTGTAACACCAGACCCACATTCTCCCTTGAGAGGAGGAAGCATGGTTGAGCACACTGTTTCCTCTCTAGACTGAGAGATATGAAGTGTTGGGTTTAGTGTAAAGAGCCAGCTACTCATTGATTTCAAAATACACCTTTTATTCCTGTCTTGTGGTCAGCAACATTCCTTTTACTTCATTCTCCCTCTGTCTCTCCGTCTCCCTGTCTCTCTGTCTGCCTCTCTCTCTGTCTCTCTGTCTCTCTGTCTCTCTCTCTCTCTGTGTCTCTCTCTCTCTCTTTCTGTGCGTGTGTTGCATGTACATGCTTATATGGGTGTATGCACATATGCATGTAGGTGCATGTGCATGTATGGACGTGTGCATGTGTATGTGTGTGCGTGTGCATGTATGGAGGCTAGAACCCCATGTTCCTCTCCCACTCTCCACCTTAGTTTTCTGAGACAGGGTCTCTCACTGAACTGCAGCTCACCAATTCAGCTAGACTGGCTGGACAGCAAACTCTCTGAATCCTCCCCTGTCCAGCCACCAGCACTGGATTCACAGGCAGGCACACCACGCCCATATTTTATGTGAGTGGGTGCTGGACATCCAAACACAGTCCTCATGCTTGTGCAACATGCACTTACTGTCCAGTCTCTCCATTCTTAACTTTGTCTTTCATGCCCAGATGAATTGAGCTGTTAAAATGGTCTCCTCTTTTGACTCGGGGATGGGAGTGAATGGTAACTGGCTTGAGCGTTTTGAAATTTTGCTCTTCCTGGACATCACACCTCCTTTTGTTCTTGTTTCTCTTCCCTTTGATTCCTTTGATGATCTCTTTGTAGACTTCATCTCTAGTTTATTTCCGTGAGAGTTGTTAGCTTATGATGAGAATGGGAGCAAAAATAGATACGAAAGCCTGTGGTGAACAAGGGAGGACTCCCAGACAAAACCAATACTGTTACTTTTACAATCTGCAATTTTGGTTTGTAAGGAATTTTGTGTATTTCTAAAATATACAAAATTTTTTTTTAAAAAAAAAATGCAATAGATATATAATTGCTACCATATATACTGCTTCTATAAAAGGAAATAATATTTTAGTAATTAAAGGCTACTGGATATAAGTTTTATATGTGTGTACTTTAAATTTCATTAAGGAAACCATTCTTAAATAACATTGGTAATTATTTTTAATTAGTAATTTACTATAACCCTTACATCTTGAGGTGACACTTGGCTATTTGTCATGCGTTTTGTTTTGTTTTATTCTAATGCTGGGACTAGAACCCAGGGCCTTACACATGCTAGGTAAGTCTTCTACCATTAGGCCATAGCTTAGGCCCCATGTGTCATGTTTTGAAATGGTAAAAATAGTTTTTGTTTAAACTTTGAGCGAAGTACTTTTTTTTTTTAATTAATTTATTATATATGAGTAAACTGTAGCTGTCTTCAGACACACCAGAAGAGGGCATCAGATCCCATTACAGATGGTTGTGAGCCACCATGTGGTTGCTGGGAATTGAACTCAGGGCCTCTGGAAGAACAGTCAGTGCTCTTAACCGCTGAGCCATCTCTCCAGCCCAAGTGAAATACTTTTTATTAATGATTTTTCCCTTCCTTTTTAAAGAAACATTTGTGAACCATTAAAACACAGTTCATCTTCTCTTCTTGCCCCGTCAGCCAATGAGAGCTGATCTTCCTTGAGCCGCTGAATGCAGTGTTAACTAGTCCTTGGGCCTCACAGAACCCTTCCATGTCTCTGCCTGACTTGGGCCAAGTCATTAGGCTCCCTGTGTACTCTGGAGAATACTGGCCTCAATAGATAACAATACACTAAACTCAATGCAGTGGGTGCAAAAGATGTTCTAGTAGTTGTCTATCTCTTATCTCTGTGTTGGCCTGTGCTGTGAGCCTTGGCAACAGTTGTCCTGCCCACTGACCCTTGTTCTACTGGTTCTCATCTACAGGCTAAAAGTCAAAGGACCTCCGAGTGTTCCTCGAAGGGACTATGCTTTAGGTAAGGATATTTCTGAAATATATTAGCTGGCTTTCGTCTAGTGCTCATATGCATTCCTTGGGGAGGGGACTTATGCTGTAAGTCATTTGAAAGCAAAGGATGCTCAGCCTGATTTTAAGAACAGCCATATCAATGGGGTCTTTAATTACAGTGCAAATGAACTCTACCCATTCATCCACTTACACATTTACCTAATCATCCATTTATCTGTCCATTCACCTACTTACCCATCCATCCACCCACCTACCCATCATCTATTCACCCACCTACCCATCATCTATTC
>JADRCD010234737.1:0-25292 GCA_019843815.1 Montemys delectorum
ACTCTTAATAAAACTAACTTAAGAAAGAACGCAATCTGTTCAATATAGTAAAAGAGACCACCCTTTGAATTAGGTCAAACTTTGAAAGAGCAAATGGAAGATTCTGCAATATTAATGTACTGTGCAGTTGTAGGTCACATTAAAAAAATATTATTTCAAAGCAGGTTTATCCCAATTCTCCTTTACTAGTGACTGAAATTTCAAAACTTCTTGGAAGTAAGCTTGCCTGTGTACCAGGTAGGCCAAAGAGATATGGATAGAAGTTTAGGTGGAGATGGTGTCTTTCTGGGTAAAAAGGAGAAGTTTCTTTAGAAGGACATTTTATCTCCTCTTTTACAAGCCTAGAACATATGAGCTAGTAGCCTGGAGGAATCATCTGGGGACCTTGAAGAGACAAAGATAAAAGACACTATATGAAGATAGCATAGTGAAAAGGCTCTTGCCTCTCTGCTGTCTGCCCATGCTGTTGACTCCTAGGTCTTTGGTCTCACAAGCAAATTAAACCCTTCTTTTAAATCATTTATGGTCAAATTTTGTGTTCTATCTTGTGTTTGTTTGTTCATTTGATTGTTTGTTTTGTACTTGAATTCAGTCTTGTTACAACACCATTAGAAGGTAAACAGAGCCACACCAAGAGCCACACAGTTATATTTTGTTAGAGAAACTTCTACTGACTACATACTAGTTCCTACCTGTAAGCATTTTCTGCAATTTATAGCTTCTATGTCAAATTGTCTGAAAAAAAAATAAAGCTAAGAATCCTGGCTAGACATATCATTATTTTAATCATGTGTAGACTCATGGTTCTGTGGCCTAAAATAAAATATCTGGATCACAGTGAGGCCACTCAGGTCACAGGGCAATGTTGGCAGTTGGAAAACATTAACCAAATGGAAAGGGGATAAACCTGAAGGATTTTTTTTTTTTTTTTTTTTGGTCTGTGCTTTCGCCAAAAATCTGTCTGGAAATTATCACCAATATAAATGCCGTGGCTCTGGTTTCAAATCTTGCTCAAGAGAAGAACTAAGTCTTGTCACAACAAATAGTCAAGAGCTCTTCTGGCAGCTTTTGCCCATGCTTTTTAGGAAGCATGGATTTCTGGGTCGAGGAACACTCATATTACATAGATGCGGACAGAAGTGTCTTACTTAAATAGCATATAAAATGTGATGAGTGCTAATACTTCTGACAAGTGCTAAATTGAGAGTGTAGTTTTTGAGCCTTATGAGGAACATTCTTTGTCCTTGAAACATATGCATAATTCTGTAGACAAGTATCAGGCACAAAGGCGCTGAGCTTGAATAAAATAATTTGGGAACAGGAAAAACTATGAGAAATAAAGGAACAATGGTCAAAAATAATCTATCACATTTTATATTAATGTGCAAAAGTTATACATTTCCATAATCTTTATGCACGGCTGATGAAATGCCATTCTGTCCAAAGAAATGCCCCTGCACAGTGGAGAGCCAGACCATACGTCACATTACACACAAAGACGCGCACACAACATCATTACCATCACCAGTCCTTGTCAGTCTTTCATTGACTTTATAGCACATGCCAGTATTCTCTGTCACTTTCAATATTCTTTATAAATCTTATTCTTGAAAACAAAATTAAACCAATGTTTATATGGGAAAGAGTCTCTCCTAAATGAAGTAAGAACATTTCCCTCAGAGATCATAACTTCTGGTGTAAGATACAGTCTAAGAAGGAATTTAAACATTCTTCTTTTAGTCTTGCAAAGCAACACTTCTAACTGTATTTGACTGATGTACAATTTAAAACATCTTTAACATATGCTTAAAACTATCCATGACCACATGGAAAAGCAATTTGTTGAGAAACTTTCATTTTGGAAAAGAGATTTTAAACTTTAATTTACATGTACTCATTTCTCTAAGGATTTTTATGTAAAATGTATGTACAGTCAACTGTGGAAAATTACAATTACCTTCTAGTCTGAGTGAGTCGCCTACTTCATCTCCTAATCATTTAAGACAGATATTGAGCAATTGGGCAAGACCACATAAGTTTGGACTTCAGGAATATAAATGCCAAAACTTCCTCAAAGATCCTACAGAAAATTTTGCAGCAGATCCAAATCTTCAGAAGAATAATGATGATTATGATAACGTGCATACAATAATACATGCAAAATGATACTGATACTGAATAAGTTCTAGAGTTGTGGTTCTCAGCCCGTGGGTCACAATCTCCTTTCACAGGGGCCACATAGCAGATACCCTGCATATCAGATATTTACATTATTGATACACAACAGTTGCAAAATTAGTTATGAAGTAGCAATGGAAATAATTTTATGGTTGGGTGACCACGACATGAGGAAGTGTATCAAAGGGCTGCAGTCTTAGGACGGTTGAGAACTACTGCTTTAGAGGGAAAAAATGAGAAAAAGAATGCCAAGAAAAGGGTGACAAAAGATTTAGAATTTTAGAGAATCAATGATAATTTATCAACTCAAGCTAAAGATATGAAATAAAACCAACAAAATTTTGTAGAATATATAAGTGGACAAGAGGACAACGGCAAACTCAATTCTACAAACAGGAGCAGAGGTGGGCTTACTTGACATATTACAGTAGGATTCACATTCGATTGGCAATACAAAGTCATGGGTAATTTTAAAGGTAAATCGTAAGTGTTTATATATTTTGAGAATTCAACTTTGATCAAAGTAGCCATTTTAGAGTAGAATTTAAGCAGAGACAGCGATAGCAAGGCAATAAATAGCTTGGTATAGAGATGAGAAGAAAGAAAACTAATATGGCAGCCCCCGCTGCAGGGTAGACAGTATCAAGAAATGCTTGAGTTTGGAAACCATGGCCAAAATGTTGATCGAGTGTCTTAGATCCCTTATATGGATGGTTAGGAAGATAATCAGCACAGAAAAATAAACAGAATATAAGTAGGGTAAAGATATAAAGCATAGACAAAATTTGACTATGTGCAGGGTACCTAGACTGCTGCGTACACTGGGAGAGGCTTCTGCCGTAAAACTATAAACAAGAACTTGAGAAAAAGGTAAACACTAGAAGGTCACAAGGAAGAGAAGGTCACAAGAAGAGAAAGAAAAAAGGCTAAGTACAACAGATGATAGAGAGTACTATTGAAAAGGGAACATACCTAAGGATAAATCCTTACGGAAATTCTTATTTAGGGGTTCAAACAAGAGACAACGCTATTTTTAACTCTAAAAATTATATCCACTTTCTTTTATATTTTTTGTTATCTTATTTTCTTATTTTGTTTTGTTTTATTTTTGCTTTTTAAATATTTTTACTTTTCAAATGAAAATATAATCACATATTTTTTCCTTTTCTCCCTTTAACTCCCCCATGTTTCTCCTTCCTTTCAAATACATGCTTCTTTTTCAAATTGTTGTTATATTCACACTCACACACACATTCACACACACACTCACACACTCACACACACTCACATGTACACTCACACACACATACACTCATACACACACTCACACACACACTCACATACACACACACACCCACACACACAGCCACACACACTCACACTCACACACTCACACATACACTCACACACACATACACTTACACACACACTCGTACACATACACACACACACACACACTCACCCTCACACACATTCACACACACATACACACTCACACACTCACATACCACCCACCATATACACACTCCCCTAAATATATAAATGCAACCCGTTTGTTCTGCATAACGTTACATGTATGCATATATGATTTCAAGTCTGACAGCCTGGTATTGGATAACTAACTCACCATGGGTGTTTAAACAAGACCTGAACGATACCTTACGCATGCCAACATGGAACAGAGAAATCTTACTAGGCTCTACCCTTAGACAAAGAGCTATTGGCAACTGAAGACCACTGAGCGCGGGAGACGCAGTCTTCTACGAGGAAGGCTCCTCTCTTCTTTTAAATGCATTCTGTGCTTCTTTGAACACTCTAGTCTGTGTTGAATTCTAATAATTAATAAAACAGACTGGGGACAAAGGCTGAAATAAAATGTCATTTCAACAATTGTTCTAAATATTTTAAGTCTTAAGAAATCAGTTCACAAACATATTAAATTATTATGTGTATTTTTTTCATATTGGTAGCAAGAGTTCTAACACTTGCAGAGTAAATTTATGGAAGTTTAGTCAACGAACAATCAAGCCCATTAAATAAAACTCTAGAATGCTGCCTAGCAGTTCTTCAGGATGACTCACAAATATTCCTGGGAAATATGAAGTCTATCAATCTGGCCACGAAAAGTTTTACATCTTAGATTCAAGGAATATTTAGTATTGGATTAATCACCACTCACCTTTCAAATTCTCCAGTGAATCTTAAGAGAGGAAATATGTAGAAATTGAAGGTTTCACTTCTAAAGATTACTACACAGTGTCCCATTTGTTCACTGAAACTGTAAAGTGTGCTGCTGCAGCTCCTTCATGCACGTAACACAGAACCCTTCCATCTCAGTTATCTATTGATGCCAGACAGTGCCGCTTTACCACTGACATGTTGGTCGCTGAGCAACTGAATCATCTTCCTGTTTTTTTCTCGTCACTGTTTAAACAGTAGCTATCAGAAGACCCCGGGACTCGCTGTAATCGAGCAAGATAATGTCCAAACCTTAACATCTGACAGTCTTGTGTGCTTGTTTATATCTAAGAAAAATATGTAACAAACCTGTTTTCATATATGCAGCTTAATATACCATGTCAGCGAGTAACAAACGTCAAACAACCTGTGGCACACAGAGATGAAACAACTATTTTAACTTTGAAAATAGGAAAGTCAGCCAACATAGTATTAAATACAATTATAAATAATCATCACTCAAATTTTAGCGATGCTTGAACACTCTGCTCTTGACTCCTCTTACATTCTCAGCCAACTATTAGATTAATACGTGTTTTGTGTTATTCCTCCAGATGAAGAAATTGAGCTGTAGAGGTTTGGGACTGTGCCCAAGGTGACATAACAAGTGTGTGTTAAAAATAGGATCAAACTGGCTCTGTCTTGTCTGGTCTGGTTTCTGTTTGTGAGAGCATAGCATTTCTGTTTAGTCTTGTCAAGGGAGAGGCTGCAGAGATCCAGAGAATCCAGAGTACTTAGACTAAGCCACACCCCAATGCCACACCCCAACCTTTGCAGGGTTCCTTAAATACTGACACACTTGAATTACACAGATGACCAAATTCAGATAACAACCAAGTTGCTCAGTTACCATAGATGGAAAGAAATTATCAGCATTGGGTTTTACATTTTCAGACCATTAGATGATGATCTATGCTGACACATAGAGTGATCAATTTATTTCAAAGTGACATGGATTCCATGAGTGATTTACAGTTTGTTGACAAAACCTCACTTAAGCACTAAGTCAGAATCATGAGACTATAGAGCACTTCTTATAGTCTGTAACCCTACCTGCAGGACTCTCAAGCATGACTGTTCTTAAAATACCCTTGTCACACTGCCACTTTTCATTTGTAATTAAACTATTGGCTGTTTTTAAATTTCAAGAAGCACTAGGTTTTTCAGTGAAATAAAGCCCAGGTAATGAAATTAACATACAAAGATCTAAAATAATGCCTAAGAACATTCCAGAAGCAATATTTGAGGATTTGCAATATAACCTATCAAGACCAAATAGGTTGCCTGTTGGAAATGTCCTCCTATCATCCGTAGACAGAGAAAGTGACTAAGTGGACAGTTACAGGCTTGGCTGGGTAGCAGAGCCACGATCTTTCCTGGATAGGGTGTCCTTTCCCTGTACTGTCTGTGCTCTTGAAGCAGAACTGCGTTTTCAGTCCAATGATCTCTTGAGACACTATGACTTGTGTCCCATCAGCTTATGGGTTGGGAGAGTCTTTCATTTTCTAAAAAAAAAAAAAAAAGTATTACAAAAACAACAGCATTATGTAGAGCTAAAGTAAGCATGAAGGTTCGGTCCTGAGGTAGGACAAAATATGTCAGGAATGTGCAATGTGCCAGCTTGATTTTGCTCAACAGGCAACTGCATGCTATGAAGGAAATGGTTTGCTGACCTACTGGTTATATATGAAGAGGAGTAACAACTTCTAAATTAAAATAATACTGTTCCTTTGGTTAGTGAGTATGAACATAATATTGCATGGAACTTTCCCCCCAGACAGTTAAATTAAATCACTGGAAATGTAGCAGACTAAATGATTCTTTCCAAAAAGTAACATAATCATTTCTTTTTCAGGCTTGATTAAATTCCCTCTGCCTGTGCAAATTTTATTTCTGTTCCCAAATTTTATGTATCCATTCCTGATCTTTGAACAAAGCATAGACCCTGAATAGTCTGTCTCCAACACTCAGTAAACTGAAGCAAAGGCAGTTCCAGGCGCCAAGCATTCCATGCACAGGGGGCGGGGGCTGAGTTGAGAGCTCTGCTATATAAGATGCTATTTGCATAGGTATATGAATGTGCAAACTGTGGACATTTCATGAACAGGATTTATTTTTTGTATTGTGGTAGGCAAACAACCCCAACTGAGGTAGGACTTTCCTGTTAATAAAGTGCTCGGCCACCTTAATCCAAAGCAGGTATTAGAGAGACTGACAAATCAAGTCACCCAAGAAATATTTGCATTCTGAGAGTCAGCAAGGCTTAAATTGTATACAGAACAGGAATCTGCTGCTGACGCCCTGCTGAGGTGGCCAATTTTCTAGTCCTAGCAAGGACTGGCCCTTCAGCCATGTCAGAAGGACTAAGTGTCAGGGTTTTGCTGAGGGCCAAGAATAAAAAAGCCTACTGTGGACCTTGTGATAATTGATGACTGTGAAATCCTTTTGTCTGGGAGCATCAGAAACTGTGTAGCAGGTTTGTGCAAATTAGTTCTGCTCTGTGAATTGATTTGCAATGTATTTTTATACAAATACACAAGGAAAAATGTGAAGTCAAACCAATAAGAAATTGATACTTGGACCTAAAGAAAGTAAAGGCCAGCAGGAGTGAGCATCATTCAGATTCATTGAAGAGGAGTATTCAGAGGCAGACTGGTTGCTTCAGCTGTGGTGCCCTTACTAGGAACCCAGGAAATGAAACCATGGAGTCTCTGAGGACACAGCCCTTGAGAAGCACTAGTTGACCATTGGATTGAATGTCTTTTCAATAGGCTCCTTCAAATGCTTACCTTTGGAGAGGAGCTACCATATGGAAACAGAATACCAGTTCACAAACAGGAGAACAGCCACATGCATGTATCTAATGAAGTCTAAGTGACTATATGAGTAAGGGTGGCACATAGTAGGCATGTCATATGGTTATTGTTATGAACAGTGACCTTATCATCCTGCATTTACCTGCTACATATTTTCATATTTTGTACTTGAAGCAAAACTGAGGGTCCCCTTTAATACAGGAACTTCAAAAGAAAGGGTGGATCCACTGCGGAAGTGTGCATTGGCATGGAAACAGAATCAGTGCTGGGGCCAAAAGGTGACCCGAGTTAAAGCTACAGTGTTCCTGCATCATAGCCAGCTATCTCACCATGCTTTCTTCACATCAAACCAATGAGAAATTGATGTTTGGACCTAAAGAAACTTTTTGGAAACACAGAGTTAGAGCTCAAGGCAACGTGGTAGACCCAGATCCAAACTGAGGGTGAACGTCTAAGAAAGGCATGATTGCAGAAAGTCCTCTTTAAATCCATATAAAAATTGAATGAAATTCCATGAAAATTTCTAAGAAATATATTAATTTCTTATATTAATATTAAAAACAGGAATGCTTACTCCTCATGTTACATAATTAGTCATCATGCTGAGGTAAGGAAGGACAGCAGCCCCATACTACAGTGAACCCAGCCACATGGAATGATTGAAAGCATGTCTGATTCTATTTGTCCCCTATTGACTTAGTTCCAGAAAAGGAACTAAACATCTAATTTACCCCTATGTAGGTCTTTGGTGTACATTAAGCTGACGAGAATAACAAAAAAAGATAGAAATATAAAAATAGAGCCCGTCTAGATCTGTTCAAATCGGCTCACATTATTACTATTTTCAGTTAACTTTTTTCTATTTCAGAAATAAACATATACAAGGAATAATACACACACCAAGAAAAATGTTTGATAAACCAAGATAACAGTTACATGTTGTTATTTCTGTTTCACATTCATATCACAATCATCTAAACCCTTGTGATCTCTTTGAATTAAAGCAAAAATCACCTTTATAGTGAAAGGTGAGAGGAATTTACATGCCCCTGTGCAGGTATATTACCAACAGCATTGATTCCTTGAAACAAAACAAAACAAAACAAAAACAACAACAACAACAACAACAACAAAAACAAAAACAAAAATAGTTCTCTTAGGATTTGAAAAAGAAAAGAGCAAAATGCCCTGCCTTAGGAAGAAATGCAAGCAGTGGACTGAAAGTAGCCTTGTAGAGTTCGAAACCAGTACAGTTTCTAATCAGTAGAGGGCTCCCTCGCCTGTGCAAGACCTGAGGTGAAAAGCACCTTCTAATGTGCAACAGTCACACATTGTGCATGCCCATGTGTCTCACACACACACACACACACACACACACACACACACACACTCTCACTCTCTCTCTCTCTTATGCACACATCTACGTGAATAAAGCTGTCATTTTATTGTTTTCAAATTGCCTCTAATATCTGTTTATTTTAAATCTTAGGGAAATGAAGGCACAGGCAGCACCCATCAGCAAATATACTAGAACATTCTCTACCTAAAAATACTAATAGGTGTTTGCAAGTTTCCTCCATCTGGCTGTGACATTCCTCAGCTCTCATTGTACACTTGGCTGCTTTCCTGAATTCGAGTGCTTCTAGTTTCTCCCATGCTTGTGTAATTTACAGAAGTGTCACCACTCAAGCCTTGCAAAATAACTAAATAATAAGTGGTGCTGCCGAGGCTTCCTCTTCATTATGCCCTACTAAACTGGATATTACAAAAGCTTCCATATGCATACAATGCGACTATTGACGTCACTGAGACCAGCTATATTTCCCTCCTGAAAAATAGATAAAGACATCCTGATTAGGTTGACTTTTATTGGGGGATTTTTTTTTCCTTTTCTTGGCTTGGTGGCTTGATTCACTCACTAATCTGCAATGAAAATGCCAAAACTATACAAACCTCACCAGGGTGGAAATTTGTAGCAGAAAGAGAATTTCCGGCTGTGCCAAAGCAGAGCTGGAATCATGTCCAGAAGCACCCCTAGGACAGTTTCCGTGATACAGTTAAAAGCTGGCTGGGCTCTCAGCAGAATCGACTGTTTAAGCATCTTGCTGATAGTTCTCATTGCCCACTCACTGCTTAAAAACACTGGCTTTAATGACCCTCTTGAGGGGCCCCTCTTACGTCCAGCTGATGTGAAGTTATCACTTATGAGTTTGCTCAGTGGCCAAATTTCCGAATGGGTGTTGGATGCTCTTGTAAGGAGGGAGAGGAGGAAAGCCTGTGTATCGATTCTAATTCTAATCACTACATCTGTGAAAGCTTGCTGCCCATTTGCCAATCCACATGAAATCCATTGCATGTAATCCCCTGACAAGCTCCTGGGGGGTTGGGGGGGATACCTTTGTTTCTTTAATACATATCATACCTTCTTGTCGGCCACTCTAGCCTGGAGCATTACTCTGGAATATTTTACAAATGATATGTTGAGGCTCTCCCTTTGTCTTACCCATTTATTTTTTCTGAAATGGAACCCCTGAAAATCTTATCACCTAAGTGTTTTTGGCCATTTCCAGAAGGTGTGTTATATGTGCTCTAAACAGGCTAGTCAGATCTTACAACTGCTGAAAATATACTCAGTAGAACCAAGCACTTTGGCTCAGGACTCGGGAGCCCAGTTCTGTGTACCTCGTTTGGCAAACTGAAGTTACTACTAATCGCACAAATATTTTCATCTCTTCCTCTCTAAGTCCTGCCCTGCTCTCTCAGATGGTCTCAAAGTAGAGGTGGAAAGAAGCATAATTACTTATGCCTCAAATGCTTTCCCACCCTCAACACCCTCAACCTTATCCGCATGGAGAAATGAAGGTTCCGAGAGGTTAAGCAACCCATGAAGTCACCCATCGTGGGCAGCAGCCTTATATTCAAACCGATGTTCTCTACGTTTAAACTCTGGTGATTGTTTTCACAGAATCTAACCCTTGCATAGTAAAGCTTCTCATAATGAGTACCATACTGGACTCTAAAACCCAAATTATCAAACTGAACTGGCAGATACTTCTAGATAAAGCTCGTGTCTGGTGTGCCCACGCACTCCTCATAATCCCAGCTTCCTACTGCAGATGCGCATGATCTGACATCACTGTCCATCAAATAAGACATTCCTTTCTGCAGAGTCCTTTCTGACACTGAGCTTCTCCTTTCTTTTATTTCTTCCTGTCCCCATCTTATGCTCATTCCTATTGAGAATCTTGCCTGCATACCTTCTCTAATCACCTCAAATCTTCCTCTCCTCCCTCAGCTATTTCCATAAGCCTCTCCTGCTTTACAGGGACCCCTGCACTATTTAACTATTGCAAGCACACAAGTATTTTCATGTGGTCGGGCACTTTTATATGTGTAGCTAGTAAGTGAGTTTGTTCGCATATAAATTGGCCAAACAATCTCACCACTCATTTTTCTCTGCACTAATGGGCCAGTGATCCCTTCCACATAGACCCCCAAACTATTCATCTTTATAATCAGTATATCTCCAATACTCTTTCTTCAACTGCCAAACAAAACCATAGCACCTCTAGAGGCTGTAGGTACAGCTCAGTGGTAAAATGCTTAGTGAACGAGAGAGTCCATGTTCAACCTTCAGTACCCAAACCAAACGAAACATAAGGTAAAGGAATCATCCTGAAACATCAGAGTTATAATAGTGTAAAGGGCAAAAGGTGCATAACATTTTATTTTTTAGATTATTATATCTCTATAAAACATCCTAATTGTTAAATTTTAACTTTTTTTAGTCAAGACTAAGTTCCTTCCTCTGGATTATCAATTGAAAAATTGACATTTCATTGATTTCAAAGAATATATTTATTTCATTAACTAACTGGCCAAACATACATTCACACACACACACACACACACACACACACACACATGCACACACACACAGACACACACACACACGCATACCACACACACACACATACACACACACACACACACACACACACACACACACATATATATATGATAGTGATTATGTTAGATCAGGCAGAATGACAACTAGACCTTAAGCTCAGAAATCTAATTTTTTGTACAATTTAGTAATTTTCCCTACATAGTCCTCATTTTTAAGCCTATGACTCGCTAAAGACTCATAAATTATAAAGGATGAGAACATCATGAAGGGGAATAAGAATTCTGATTCTAGGTACAGTAAATAACTGGAACTCCTATACTAAGACTAGAAGGGGCTGTCCAAATCAGAGAATATTTTGTTGATGAGGATTCTGGGGCTCAAGCCAAGCTCCATCATGTCAGGACAGATTAGTGATATCTGCCATGGATGCAGAATTGAAAGAGAAAGCTAGTGAGCCATATGTTACATGGCTGCCCAGATGCTGAAATTCTGCCATTGTGGGTTATTCTTTTGGGTCCAGGAAAGGTTCAGATCCATGAATATTGGCATTGTAATGCAACAGGGACTCCATAATATAGAAAATTGTATATGAAAACCTCTGTTCAGGTTAACCACTCATTCATGGACAAGAGGATAGTGAATCATAGAGAGTGCTATAGAATAAAAGACAAGGTGGGATATGGGTGACAGGCATCTGTGTTTTTTCATGCCCTAAACAATCCTGCTTTGATGGTTTCAAGATACCAACATGAGGTCATTAGCCTCCGTTCTGAGAACACATGTGTAGTCAAAGCCAGGAGGAGGAGAGAGTTGCATATGATGGTGGGACTTGGAGGGTTGTGGGTGTTGAGAAAAATCTTAGCCTGCATGATAGAGGGCAAGGACTGGGGTGCACAGAAAAAAAAGGTTATTCATAAATAGATCAGTGTGGAGTATTATCAGCTATAAAATCAGATCTTATACCAATTTACAGGGGCTAAAGATGACCTAAGAATCAGTTCACATCACCCATCACATGAATATATTTTACCTTGCTACAGACAATGAGCGTATGTATTCCAGGGACATATGCTGACCCAGCATGGTACTTGGGTAAAACTCAAGACTTTCAGAGAAGACAGACTCTACAACAGTGGCTCTCAACCTATGAGTCACAACTCCTTTATCGTCAGATGACTCTTTCACAAGGGTCACTTAAAACCATGGGAAATCAGAGATATTTACATTAGGATTCATAACAGTAGAGAAATTATAGTTATGAAGTAGCAAAGAAAATAATTGTATGGTTGGGGTCACCGCAGCATGAGGAGCTGTATAAAAGAAAGGGTCACAGCATTAGAAAGCTCCAGAGCACTGCTCCAGGGACGAGAGTTCTAGCTCTGCTATGTCTACCTCACCACTTAGAAAATGTTCCTTAACTCGTTGTACCTAGTTTCCTCAGCTGCTAAACTAAGGATATTATTTGGACCTCTAGTACAGGTACATTTAAGAGAAAATGAGCTAAGTCACTGCAAGGTGCATAGGGTAGTACATGTATGCATGGCCACTGTTGTTTATACAATTATAAATCTGTAAGCACTTATATAGATGAAACATTCGTCAAGCACCCGGAGGACAGTAGCTCAGTAGCTGTGATGAGAGCAACATTGGGCTCATAGTTATATGCAGAAAAATATTTTTTCTTTTATGCGATCCCAATATTTTAGCTGATAACTAATAACACTAATTACATATAATTAATATGATTATCATAATATTTATTGTATTATTATTTGCTATCATAATAGCAAAAATATAACATTTTCAAAGCCCCACCTTACAGGAATTTGGATATTTGTGGCAACTTTAGGGATGGAAAGCCAAAATTAACTTATCCTTGTCTTATAAGTCAACTGTGTGTTACAGTGTGAGTTGGGGCTCCCTTCTTTCATGTAAGAGAGCTACTGAAGGAAACTCATGATAAAAGGATCTAATGAATTTTTAATGTAGACAGTATTATGAACATAATAAAGCATACTTTTTCTATTTGAAGTCTAAAGCAGCCACCTATTTTAAGCATGATCTCATAAACATTAAAAAATGATAGGAGTGGTCCAGCTCATTTCACCACAGTGGGTCCATTTCCTTCTGCACTCATGCTCTAACCTTCTAAGTCAGTATAAACTCCACATTTAGCCACGTTTTAAAACTAAAAGAAGTTAAGAGAGCATGGAAGAACCTTTGCTGCCAATTCTACTCAGTAGCATGTTAATCAGATTGCGGTAATAAGTAGGAAACAATGCATGCAATTAGCAGTGGTTAATTTGAAACTACTTCATGTCAGTTTCTTTCAGAGCAATACGTTAGTAGAGTAATTATTTATTACCCCGAGGACATGATCAATGATATCCCTCCATAATAATTTCTACAAAAGGAGTAGACATGCTCATTTGCATAAAAAGCAAGCCATAGAACCCGATTTTTTCTTCAGCTAAATAAAAGCAGAAAATGGTTTCTAAGCTGCTTCCAACTATTTCATTAGTAATGACAGATAAGCAAATCATTTGTTACACTTCAATATTTTTATGGTGACATAATGCTGGGTGGGAGGTAGAGCCAGCATTGATGATTTAAATCCCACAAAGACTATCTTTATTGAGAAAGGGGGAAAATGACCCATTTCTAAATGTCATCACAGTCATTAATACATTTGTGCCAGTCCTTTCCACACACACAGTAATTCAGAGATCCTTTAGCTGGAGATTGGGAATAAAATTTATGGGAAGCCCTGAGTGATAACACATGGTCTACACAGCTGAGTCCTGGTTGTCCAAATGCAAAGAGAGTTGCCAGGTTAACCAGGTGGCCACCATTACATGGTGCATTGAAATCACTGGCAAGTTAGGAAAGACTAACTTGGCTTTACGAAGTCATTGAACACTTAAGAAGCTATATAGTATCTTCATATTCAACTGATTTAGTTCATTTTGTATATGCCCATCATTCAGAACTTAAAAAAAGAATACAACCTCACTTTGGGCACCATTACTAAGGACCATGGAAAAAAACATGATTCCAGAATTAGTGGTCTGGAAAGCTTTTCAGAAACAAAAGCCACAATAAGCATTTAGAATTCATTTGAATATATATATATTATATTCTAAAATAATATAATTTGAATATATATATTCTAATATGTTATATATATAATATATATTAGAATATAGATCATGGTACCCCATACAGATACAAGTCAGGGATAGTAATGATGTGGGTAAGAACATGCTTTTCATAGGTATACATGTACTATGATATATGCAGAAGAAACAGGCTAAGCTTAGTACCCAGAATGGCAGATCAAATGATGGACAGAAGCAGGTTTGAAAATTCAAGTGAATCTGAGGTCTACAAGTCCTGGTTAGTTGGTTCTAATAATTATCCACGTAGGCAAGGACTCCTGAGTTCTAATATGCTCAAGGTAAAGTTAAATTACCAGCTATACTGTCCCTATGTTACGTGCAAACTCAGCATGATGTCATAGCCAGAAATAATGGCACAATCTCCAAGTGTATAAAACAGAAATTAAAGTGTTCAGCAAAACAAAGATGTCTACTTTTATAAGTGGTAAACATATATATAATTGTGTAGGTAATGGATATTTACATTACTGCTGCCCAGTGCTATTCTCCAGAAACAGGTGGCCTTCCTTCCTTCCTGATGTAATCTTTTACATGAAATAAGGAAAGTTGGTAGGACCTACTGTGGTAGCTGTAAAGGGTGAAACCAAGAGCAGCCAGAAGCCAAAAGACAGGGAGTCTTAGGTAGAACACTAGTGGAGCATACAGAGATGGAAGAAAGGGATGAGTGAGAGGGAAAAGAGGAAGGACATGAGAGGAGAGGGTGGGAGAAAGGGATGGAAGGAAGGAGGCATCCAATTGTGTTATGGACAGTTTCAGAGGTCAAAATGTATGTAGTGGGTGAAAAAAGGAAGGAAGGAAGGAAGGAAGGGAGGGAGGGAGGGAGGGGGGGGGGGGGGAGAGAGAGAGGAGAGAAGGAAGGAAGAAAGGACAATCCATTGAGCATCAAATTCTTGTGAGCCTCTGAGAGTTCTTTGCAGATGAGTATAATTGATTCCACTGTGCCTTATTAAATAGTATTTGGCTTCTTGGGATAACGTTTATTATAAACTCAGATATCTTAAACAAAATCTAGGCTAAAACAGTAGCTGAAAAATACTTACTACCCATTTGGCCTAGTTTGCTTTTTATTGTTTTAATTAGCACCATGACCAAAAGCAATCTGTGAAGGAGAATGTTTACTCCATTTTGCAGCTTATAATCCATCATGAAGGAAGACGGGACAGGCACTCAAGGCAGGAACTTGGAGGCAGGAGCTGATGCAGAGACCATGGAGGACTGCTGCTTACTGGCTTGCTCACTGCTTCTTATAACACATGCCTAGGGTGGCACCCTTCCTAATAAGCTATGCACTCTCACATGGGTCATTAATCAAGGAGATGTCCCCACAGACAGGCCTATAGACAATTTTAAAGAACCATTTTCTCAGTTGAGCGTCCTCTTCCCAAATAACTCTAGCTTGTGTCAAGTTGACAAATCTAACCAGGACACTGTTCAAATAACTTACTTTTTTTTTATTAGATATTTTCTTTATTTACATGTAAATTTCTCCTTTCCCAGTTTCCCCTCCAAAAAACAAAAGATCACACATGGTATGCATTCTCAAATAACTTACTTTAACAATCCTTCCTGTTTTGTTTTTTTCCAGTGATCTGATCCGCTCAAAGTAATGAGCACTCAGTGTGTGCCCATGAGAAACAGCACCCAGGGCATCTCTGGGCAGCCATTCTGAACTTTTCCTATTAGATTGAGCACATTATCGATATCAGTTGGTGTGCTACTAATTAGAAAGTTTCACATGAGGAAAAATCTAAAACTTAAAGCGGAATTTTAGGCTTTTTATTTTGTTTTCCTCCCAACAAATCAACAGTAAAATTTAGAATAACAGCCACATTTCAGATATCCAAACAGAAAAGTCCAGCCAGGTTGTTGAGGTTTCAGATTTCTCCGTCTAGTAAATCCTATAAGCACAGTTAGCAGCAATAGAAAAATGTTTCCTATTTTATTTTATTAACTGATTGATATGAATTAATGCATTAAGATATTTGATTGTGTCATAAAATGTGTATATGAGCATCATGATTCAATTTAATGTACCTATTACTGGTTGATGTGCCATTATATTAGGCTAAATTAAAAGAATTTTATGGAAAAAAAATTACAATTAAAGACTCAAAATTGATTGCGTTCATAACTACAAAGAAGATATTCTGTTCCATTAATATTTTGAATAATTATAACAATGTATCAGGAAACAATGTGGAAAACTCAAAAGCTAGGCAAAGTAAAGCAATGATAAATAAACAGATCAGGAGTCAAAAACAAAGTTCACTTTCTGTGCTAAATTTCACATTTCTGCAGTCTTTTAAAAACTGAGAGTAAGAAGAAGTCACACGGTTAAAGCTTCTCAGATGTAAGGACGTTTTCGGGGCCCATTGTCATAAAGGAGATGAATAATCTCTTCATCCTGCAAACTGCAAAATAAATTATTTCCAACTAAATCATTTGAATTTTGTAAAATTCTGTTTTCATAGAGGGGTGGCTCTTGGAGCAGACCAGAATGATTTTCTCTGTGCAACACGTGCCTTATGAATGCTGACCTACCATCACAGGATGCATAGGACTGAGTAGAGGAGAGCATTCTGGGTCAAAGGACTGTTAAAATCAGCATGACCTTCTGGAATGCTAAGGTGGTTGGTTGCTCTGTGTGTACAAATGATTTGGATGCAGTTGGAGACATAGGTACCAGTCAGGTTTCAAAGATCTTGTAAGCTTCTCCATCACTGGGAACGCCAACTCCAAGAGAAGTCTGGTGATGGTTCATTGGAGTTATTCTAAGTCTTATTCCTCATATTTCTGAAGAACAGAGAAAATATTTGGTTCAGTAATTATTTCATACTTCCTGCTGACTGGAAGTGAAGGCCACAGGCTGAGAGCATCAGAACTACCCAGGATCCCTTTAGCAGCTCCCAATCCCAAACCTGTGCTCTGACCTAGTGACAACCTCATATCTGGGTTAAATAGCCATTCTATACATCAGCAGGTAGAATTTGAAAGCACTAAGCTAAAAATCTTCATTAAGAATTTTACAAGTTGACTCCTGTTTTACATCCCTATCAGTTTTTCATTGGATGTCTTTCTAGCCTATTGCGAAGCTATTATATGTACTCTTGTCAGCCCAGTTGCAATTAATTTGGGGTGTGTTATGATCTGTCCAGGATGGACTTTGCCCTACAAACTTTGCCCTACTTAGGAAGAAATATCGCTAAACAAAAAGGCACAGCTATAACAACCTATAAAAGCCCATCCCGTTTAGTCTGTAATATATTAATTCTTCACAAAGCTATGGATGATATCTGGAAACCAAGTAGCCTTGTCTAACAGGCCCTTTATTCAGAAAACTATGGGCAGTTCTAATTAACAAAAGAAGAAGCACTATATGACATTAATAAAATGTACACAACTCTTTTTTCAGTTGCCCAGATTTTGAGATGTTCCATTGATCATTTACTAAACTCTTGTTCTAGCAATAAAATTGATTTCCCATGCTTTTCTTTCATGTTAAACCACGGAGTCTCATTTTAGGAACAAGCCATGTTCCCCCAAACCCCAGGAATCTGATTTGTCTTTTCTTTCTGCTGTAAATCTTCTATCTTCCCCAGAACTACCACACTCAATCCCATATTGCTAGTCTGGTGGGAAATCCCTATTTTCCCCTCAAATGTCACTTTAAGTATTATATCTCATACAACCAATCTTCCAGATTGGTCTCCTCCAAAGCTTGTTCTCTGTCTTTTAGTGGTTTTAAAAGATACTACATTCAATTCTGACAGTCTTTATGCAAGTGAACTACTGAGTCCTGAAGGAAAATGACCTTTGTAGGTAATCCTACTTTGTACTATATAATGTCTTTGAAGTTAGTTTGAGAATACATAAATAAATAAATGAATGAATGAATTTTTTAAATAATGGAACTTCACAGAGAATGGACATTTTTGATGTTTTTATATGCTTTATCAATGAATTCTGCCCATCCCAGAAGAATGAGAAGATTAAAATGGATAGCAACATGTGTGTCTAGAATCTTGATGCAAGTTTATCATTTGCTTCCCATGAACATCTTACTTTTGAGGCTAAAACTCAAGTAAATCAATATTCTGCACTGTTACTTCGTTTCCTTTCATTTAAAGAGTTAATCCATTGTAGCGCCCCATTTAAGATATACTGTTTTAATCTAAGAACTTTTATTTTTGCTAATACTATATTATATATGCTTAAAATATACAATATAACATATACTATAATAAATATATAATTTAATAAATTCATGACATGGCACATACTAGCATGAATTTAAGTGGATATAAATTTGTTCTTGTATTTCCTTGTTATTTAACACTAGACTCCTTAATATTTGTTGATTTAGCAAAGATTATATTTTAAATAAGAAATATTTAGCATCTTCAAGGACAAAGGTTTAGGTATAATTTGAAATAAACCACACATTTGAAAAGATAAATTGAATATGAATTGTTAGTTGTGAATTCTAATGAAGTCTTTGCCCATAGTACTTGCAAAAGACCTGTATCATAAATAAATCTTTGAAATAACTGCAGCATACCATCCTACAGTCAGAAATATATAGCTCTTTTTTTATTTATTTTTTTCATGCAGTATATTATGATCCTGCTTTTCTTCTCCCCAACTCTTCCCAGGTCATCTCCACATCTGTAACTCGATAGCCTTTCTTTCTCTCTCTTTCTTTAAAAACAAAAACAGGCAAACAAACAAATCAAAACCAAAACAAGAAACATGCGCACCCAAGAAATCCACAAAAACACAAAATTGGAAAACATAATATACAAGCAAAAGACTACTAAGACCAAAAGATAATGTTCAAGCAATATAAGACCCAGAGTCTGTAGAAAGTTCACTTTGTGCTGGTCATCTACTGCTGGCAGGGTGCCTTCCCTGAGTGTGGTTAGTGTAGCCAGTGAGACTCCCATGGAAAGAACTAACTTATCCATTGCAAGAGGGTGTCAAGCACAGAGGGCTTCTTGGTAGGGGCAGGGGCCTCTGTCCCCTTCCCCCTCTCAATTCTGGGAGCCACATCTGGCTTGTTCTTCTCTCTGTAAAAATTAAGTGCATTTGAATTTGGGAGCAATGTCAAGGCTGATGAGGCAAATAAGCAAAGGGGACCCGATTTGGACTGACACAATTCAATGTTGTGTTGAAGGGGAGACTTGTGCTCTTCGTCAGTAGTTTAGGGCAAGGCAGAAATATGACTTTGATATTGCTTCATACATAGGTTTTTGTATTTGTTTTGGGGGCTTTGTGTTATTGTTTTGAAAGAAACAAACTTCCTGGATATTTTCATGAAATTTCCTATTTTTAATTATCTGAAAATAATACAAACATTTATTTTAAAAAATACCAGAATAAACAGGATATGTCTACAGAATCAATATGGAACTATAAAGGGGGATAAACTATTTTAAATGAATTTTTCTTTTAAAGATGTATCTCCATAAAGTATTATGTGTTCATGCTGAGTACTATGAGGTCTAGGAGTGAACCTTAAATGGAACTATGGGAAATTCACATTCTAGGAAAGAAAGAGGCAAGGGTGATCAGGAATGAGTTGATGAGGTGTTACTTTTGATGCTTAACTAGTCTCTAAACTTTAAAGTGCATTACTGGACTCTAGTGACTATTCTTCAAGACACATCAATACCTATGTGTATGTATTCCCTATTGGAAAAAATCTGAGAACTAGGATGTATTCCCATGGATGCCTCTTTCTCTAGCATGTAAAAGGGCCTAAGATCAATCCCCAGTACAAAAAAATAAGTTCACAAATAAGTAAAATTGTTTTAATTGTGACCATTTAAAATAGATGATGAAGTTTTTCTCTTGTATTTCGCATCACTAGCTTTTGACCTCATTGAATATTTTAGCCTGGTGTCTTTTGTGATGTGAATTAAATTGGCCTGCACCATGTTTCAGGAAAAACAGCAAATGAGCCTGGCATGACTTCTCCCTAATATCACATTGGGAATTCAGCAATAGTTATTAGTGAAGCCTTGCTGTGGCATGCAGCAGAAGTCTGAGAATACTGGCTGTATCATAGGCAGCAGCCTAGCAACATGGAAATAAGACAAAAAAATGCAATAGGAGAATGAGATGTCTGAGAATTCTCAAGAGCCCCCAAATGTTCAGGAGAACACTGAAGACCTAGTTGTTGACAACTAGGATTGAAAGAGCATAATGCTGTAATCATGCACATCCTCCATAGGAATTCACTAGGGAATGTTTCAAAGACCCCCACAGATACCCAAATCTGACAGTGCTCAATCCCTTATATATCAATTGGCACAGTATTCATTTATAATGTACGCAGTCCTCCTCCACGCTTTAGTTTGTCTGTGTATCACCTATAACATGTATGACAAAATGTAAATACAACACTGTTTAAGGAATAGTCACAATAAACATTCCGTGCATGTTCAGCAAAGATACAAGAAGCAACCATCATAAGATTAACTGTACCAGAAACAGCAATAGCGCAGGACTTCCGGTGCTTTGCTGGGTATATCTATTGAAGGGAAACCCACGGTCACAGAGTATGTCTGACCATGTATGACAGAATTTTGTCTCTTCACATTCACAAGCTGATGAGGCTTAGACTGCATGGCTTACTCTTCCACACACGAACACAGGAACGATATAGTGCTTTGACTTTAGTGAGGAGTCAAGTGATGACTTTACAGGGATGCAAACTGACATGCATGTTTTCTAGTGTCCTTAGCACGGTCCCTGTGGCGATGAGAGTGAAGTACACAGTAACTGCCCATGCTCCCCCCTTCTCCTGTAAACTGGGGTTTCTCTAACAGTTCTGCATTCTAATATACTAAAATAATCTTTTTGTTCTCCATTGTTTCTCAGAATTCATTTGATACCACCGTATACTCAAATCTCTAACACAGTATAACATTTTTAAAATAAAAACTGAATAAGTTGTAGGAGACATATGTGCTAGCATATATATTTTTAGCTCTTTACTGGGTTCTTGCATCCACCACTCTTCCAACTCCTTTTCCACTCTAATCTATTCCAACCCCCCAATACTAGCTGGGAAAGAAGGAAGGTTAGAGGGGAAAGGGGCGTAGCTCTCTTCAGACTACTTCCTGCTGATTAGGACTGTTAGTTCTTTGGGCCAGGTCCAATCTTTTTACTGTTTCATGCATACATAGAATGCATCTTGATAAAACCTAGCTTTTTTTCCCTCCTCCAGCTTCTCCCCTATCTTCCTACTGCATTCCCTTCCAAATTCATGTGCTCCTTAAAACAATAATGAGACTACTTACTAGGTGTAGAACAATCTCTCTGGATGCATCCCTGATGAAAATTAGCTCTCAGCCCTTTAGGGGTCATCAGTTATCAATAGATCCTCAGCTAGAAGTGACATTTCATGAGCCTCCACCATGTCATCCATGCTGGGTGTTTGGTTGGTTCATGTAGGCTTTGTGCTTGCAGTCACAGCTGATGAGAGTTCATGTGTGCAATGACACTGTTGTATCCAGTACAGACTGCTTCTCTGTAGACATACACTACCTGTGGATCATTTGATCTTTCCTTCCCCTCCTGTGGTATTCCCTGAGATTGGCAGGCAGCTCTTCATTTAGTGCCATGTGATCCACAGTCTCTAGTCTCTGAATGTTGACTGGTTGTGGCTCTTGTATAAATTGACTTCTACTTTAGAAAGAAGCTTCTCTGACAAGAGTTGAGAGATGTACCAACCTGTGATCTTTTGGGGTTTTTTGTTTTGTTTTGTTTTGTTTTTTGAAATTTTTATTAGATATTTTCTTTATTTACATGTAAATTTCTCCTTTCCCAGTTTCCCCTCCAACAAACAAACAAATAAACAAACAAAAACAACAAGAACAAACCCCTGTTGCTTCCCCCCTCCCCATGCCTGCCACCCCACCCTCTCCCACTTATTGGCCCTGGCATTCCTCTACACTGGGGCACAAAACCTTCACAAGGCCGAGGTCCTCTCCTCCTATTGATGATTGAATTTGCAGTCCTCTACTATACATGCTGCCAGAACATTCAGTCCCACCATGTATAGTCCTTGATTGGTGGTTGGGTCCCTTGGAGCTCTGAGAGGCTCTGGCAATACCTGACTAATACAGATGTAGAGGCTCACAGCCATTCATTGAACTAAGTACACAGTCCCTAATGAAGGAGCTAGAGAAAGGATCTATGGAGCTGAAGGGTTTGCAGATCTTTTGTTTCTTAACACTCACAATATCATTCCAGAAGAACAGACTTTACTACAAGTGGGCAATGTGAGATTCATGTACTTATAACATCCAGCAGAAACAGCTAAGGAAGTCCCACTGAAATAGTGTCTGATTGAGACTCTTGGGCTAAACATCTCCATGAATGAACTCCAACTTCCCATTTCCTCTGTGTTTCCCTTTTCCAAATACAAAAGCAGGGTAGCAGCATGCTCAGGCACAGGCAAACTTGGAAACGTGCTGGAGTCTATGATGAGGAAAGGATTCCTTACTCCCAGAGCCAGCTTCAATAAGCTTAAAAAGCACGGGATGATTTAGTGACATAAAGTATATCATAGTAAATAATTGCAGTTATACAGTAGACAATTTGAGAGTCGGATGACCAACATTTCTAATGTTTCTCCTGACCATAATTTTTCAAGATATAGCTTTTCCAAAAGACTCTCCTATATTCACAATAATTTCTGTACTAGCAATCTGTTTGGAAGGCAATGTGGGCATTGGGTTCTTTTTAACTTCTTACTTTTCTTTACATTGCTTTGCCATCTATTCTATTAGAAGATTAATAAAGGGATCTCCATAGGATAATTATTGGATTGTGTATTATCTATTTTTACATCTTCAGAGAGTTGCCCTTGAAATATTCTTTTATTTAGAAACAATATATTCTATGAGGTAAGGGATCCATGGGGAAAGGCAGAAATGCTAAGACTTACCTCTGTAAAAAAATTATCCCAACAGGAAAAGACACTTATTTCTACTTTTATTCTTGACACACAAACTCTGTTCCTCTGTGTTTAGGAAACAGAGACAATTAAAACAGAGCTCTAAGCATCAAGGGAAAACTACCAAAAATTGCTAACCACTACTCTGAGAATTTGGATATTAGTTAATCTGTCCTCACTGTAAAACCAGTGTGTACAGGTCTGTAGTTCCCACATGGCTCTAAAAACCAGCTTTCTTCTTCTGGATGGCTACTGGTTATTGAACCTGTGTTCACTACCATTCAAAGCAAGGTTTAAAACTAACCCTGTTTTCATTTTGACTGGGGGAGAGCAGCAGGTAGAGTTTCTTTCTATCCTAGCAATCAGAAGAGACCAAGGTGACATTGATGAGGAGGTTGCCTTGTGATGCTATCATTATCAGTAATTAGCCACAGTTAGTAAGCTTCTATTAATCAAATCCACATCTGGATCGACTTTAATTCTGTGAGATGAGCAGCATTGCTTGCCAGTTTTAAATCATGGAATCTTGCACAACTTTGCAAGTGGATGCCCAGAAGAACAAAAACCTTATTACTATAGGATAGATAATCTTATTCCATTAAAGCTATAATTCATACATAGGTACGGCATCTATCTGTGCATGGTAGGGATGTTGGGACTTTCAAACAAATCTACATCTCAGGAACAATTTTGGAACTGTTCTGCACATGTCACTTTCATTCACTACTTAATGAAATGCTGTAATAAATGTCTAAGCATGTCATGAGTAAATCAAAGGGATGAAAAAGATAATGTCTATTTCAGGGTCCATAGGCCTAAGTCCTTCATAATAACTTCAAGTCTCTGAAAAAAGAAATTGATGAAGATCTCAGAAGATGGAAAGATCTCCCATGCTCATGAATTGGCAGGATTAATATAGTAAAAATGGCCACCTTTCCAAAGGCAATCTACAGATTCAATGCAATCCCCATCAAAATTCCAACTCAATTCTTCACTGAGTTAGAAAGAGCAATTGGCAAATTCATCTGGGAAAAAAAATAAACCTAGGATAGCAAAAACTATTTTCACCAATAAAAGAACTTCAGGTAGAATCTCCATTCTTGACCTCAAGCTGTACTACAGAGAAATTGTGATAAGAAGTATATGGTATCGGTATAGTAACAGGCAGGTAGATCAATGGAATAGAATTGAAGACACAGAAATGAACCCACACACCTATGATCACTTGATCTTTGACAAAGAAGCTAAAACCATCCAGTGGAAAAAAGATAGCATTTTCAACAAATGGTGCTGGCTCAACTGTCAGCATGTAGAAGAATGTAAATTGATCCATTCTTATATCCTTGTACCAAGCTCAAGTACAAGTGGATCAAAGACCTCTACATAAAACCAGATACACTGAAACTTATAGAGGAGAAAGTGGTCAAGAGCCTCGAACATATGGGCACAGGGGGAAATTCCTGAACAGAAAGAATATCAATGGCTTGTGCTCTAAGATCAAGAATTGACAAATGGGACTTCATAATATTGTAAAGCTTCTGTAAGGGAAAGGACACTGTCAATAACACCAAAAGGTAACCAAGTATTGGGAAAAGATCTTTACCAACCCTGCATCTGATAGAGGGCCTATTGATGACTGACTAGGCCATTCTCTGCTATACATATGCTGCGGGAGCCATGAGTCCCACCATGTGTACACTTTGGTTGGTGGTTTAGTCCCTGGGAGCTCTGAGGGTACTGGTAAGTTCGTATTGTTCTTCCTCCTATGGGACTGCAAACCCCTTCAGGTCCTTGGGTCCTTTCTCTAGCTCCTTCATTGGGGACCCTGTGCTCAGTCCAATGGATGACTGTGAGCATCCACTTCTGTATTTGTCAGGCACTGGCAGAGCCTCTCAGGAGACAGCTATATCAGACTCCTGTCAGCAAGCACCTGTTGTCATATACAATAGTGTCTCTGTTTGGTGATTGTATATGGGATGGATCCCTAGGTGGGGCAGTCTCTGGAT
>JADRCD010234738.1:0-29314 GCA_019843815.1 Montemys delectorum
TTTTTTTTTTTTGGTCATGGTGCTTTATAGTAACAACAGAAAAATCCTAAGAAAAACCAAGAGCATGACCTATAAAGAACTTGTCCCTGGTTGGATTTCTCTTTAGCTTTTAAAAGTAGTAATATATTTTCCATATTCAAGTTTGAAAACTGAGTTGTCAAAAGTCATGCTATCATTAAAAATGAGAGAAGGATATTGGCCTTCTGTCAGATGTAGTTAGTGAAGATCTTTTTCCAATCCATACATTGTTGTTGTTTTGTCCTTTAGACAGGGTCCTGTGACTTACAGAAGATTTTCTGTTTCATGAGGTCCCATTTATTAATTCTTGACCTTAGTGCATGGGCCATTGGTGTTCTGTAGAGGAAGTTGTCTCATTTATCAATGAATTCCAGGCTATTCTCCCCTTTTCGTTCAATTAGACTTAGTGTATCTGGTTTTATCTTGAGGTCTTTGATTCATTTGGCCTTGAGTTTTGTACAAGATTATGAATATAGATCTATTTTCATTTTTCTATCTACAGATATCCATTTAGTCCAGCACCATTAATTGAAAATACTCTCCATTTTTCATTGTATGGTTTTGGATTTTTTTTCAAAAATAGAATGTCCTTGGGTGTGTGAGTTTATTGCAGGGCCTTCAATTAGATACACTTGATCAACTTCTCTGTTTCTGTACCAAGATCATGCAGTTTTATTACTATTGCTCTGCAGTACAGCTTTAAGTCAGGGATGGTGATACCTCTAGATGTTCTTTTACTGTTTAGGATCATTTAGCTATCTTGGGTTTTTTATTTGTTTGTTTGTTTGTTTGTTTTTCCATATGAAGTTGAGAATTGTTATTTCAAGATCTGTGAAGAACTGTATTGAGATATTGATTGGAATTTCATAGAAACTATAGATTACATTTGGTCAGATGGACATTTTCACTATGTTACTCCTACTCATCCAAGACAGTTCTTTCCATCTTCTTGATAGCTTACTGAATTCCTTTCTTCAGAGACTTGAATTTTTTTGTCATGCATGTCCTTCACTTGCTTTATTGGAGTTACATCATGGTATTTTATGTTATTTGTGGCTATTGTGTAGCATACTATTTCTCTAACTTCTATCTCAGCCTGTTTATCACTTATATAGAGGAGGGCTACTGAGTTATTTGAATTAATTTTGTATCCACCTACTTTTCTGAAGGTGCTTATTAGCTATAGGAGTTTTCTAGAAGAAATTTTGGGGTCATTTATGTATACTATCCTATTATCTTTCCTATGGCAATAGTTTGACTTCTTTCCAATGTGGGTCCCTTATCTCCTTTAGTTTTCTTATTGTTCCTGCTAGAACTTGAAGTACCATGTTGAAGAGATATGGAGAGAGTGGACATCCTTTTCTTGTCCCCAATTTTAGTGAAAATGTTTTAAGTTTCTCTCCATTTAATTTTATGCTGGCTATTGGTTTGGCTTGCTATACACTGCCTTTTTGTGTTTAGGTATGCATGTTGTATCAGTGCTCTTTTAAGCATTAATAAATAATCCAAACAACCCAATTTAAAAATGGGGTACAGTGCTAAATAGAATTCTCAACAAAAGAATCACAAATGGCTGAGAAACACATAAAGAAATGTTCATCATCCTTAGTCATCAGAGAGGTATAAATTAAAATGTTCCTGAGATTCAACTTTATACCCATTGGAATGGCTAAGATCAAACAAAGGACTACACATGCTGATAAGGTTGTGGAGTAAGGGGCACTCCCTCCACTGCTGGTGAGATTGCAAACTCGTACAATTATTTTGGAAATCAATTGATCAGTTTGGCAGAAGATTGGGAATAGTTCTACCTCAAGACCTAGCTATACCACTCCTAGGCTTATACTCAAAAGATGCTCCACCATCACACAAAGACCCTTTAGCAGCTTTATGACATAATACCCAGAAACTAGAAACAATGTAGAAGGCTCTCAGTTGAAGAACTGGCTCAAATGTATATTAACACAATAGAATACCACTCAGCCATTAAAAACAAGGACATTATGAACTTCATAGGAAAATGGATAGAAGTAGAAAATATTATTCTCAGTGAGTTTATACAGACTCCAAATGGACATTCATGGTATGTACTCAGTTACAAGTGGTTATTAGCCACAAAGTACAGGATAACCAAGTTATAATCAACAGACCCAAAAAAGTCAAATTACAAGAAAGGAGCAAAAGATAATAGCTGAATTTTTCTTAGAAGGGAAACAAAATAGAGACTTCAGGTAGAAGGAAGGAGGGAATTGGATGGTAGAGGGGATGGGCAGAGGTGTAGGGCAGGAGGTGGGGAGATAATATGAAGGAAAAGCAGAGGAGAAAGCAGGGAGAGTGTCTATAGGGGTGACTGTCACTGAGATTCCTAGCATTGGGGGATAATGATCCTGATGAGGACACTTCCTATAGCAAGGTAGAACTCCCAGTGGAAGGATAAGGACAGCAACCCATCCATAAAACCTTTGGCTCAAAATGTGTCCTACCTACAAAATGTGTAGGGACTAAGATAAAGCAGAGGCTAAAGGAATAGCCAAACAATTACTTCCCCAAATTGAGACCCATATTATGAACAAGGATCAATCCTTAACACTATAATGATACTCTGTAATGCTTGCAGATAGGAGTCTAGCATAGCTGTCATCTGAGAACTTCCACACAACAGCCAATGGAATGAGTTGTAGAGACTTACACCCAAACACTAGATGGAGCTGGGAAGTCCTAGGACAGAAGTTGGGAGCAGAATTGCAGGAGCTGAAGAGAACAGGAACTGTACAGTAAGACCAACAGAGTCAACTAATTTAGACCCTTAGGGGATCCCTAAGACTGAATCACTAGCCAAAGAGTGAGTACAGGCTAGACCTCGGACCCATACACATATGTTACAGATGAACATGTTGGTCTGCTGTTCCCCCACCTCAAAAAAAGAAAAAAAAAAAAAACTGGAGCAGGAGTTGTCCCTGAACCTGTTGCCTGCCTGTTTGCAAATCCCTCACCTATAAATGGTCTGCCTTATCTGTCCTCAGTGGGAGAGGATGCACTAATTGGGATAAACGGGATGACTTCAATGAGGGGGTACTGGGATGAAAGGGAATGCTGATATTGGGTTGTAAAAAGCATAAATAAATGAATGTGGCCCAGTGGGAAAGGGAGTATGTGGGGTGAACTCATTTTTTAAATATTCCCACAACTTCTTAGCTGTCATTATTAGTTACTTGCAGAACTTAATGGACTAATTGGACACACATTTTTCTCAGAGCAAAAACTACAGTATATATTGGACATGGTAGTATCTGTAGTTTCATCCAAATAGTACGAATATTGGGATATATATCCAATATGTAGAGGAGAATACTGTAAAGTCAAAAAGTGCAAACCTGATGGAATGTTAGGAAATTTATACTTTCAGGGAGATGCTATGATATGAAATTTTAGTTTCAAAAATATATTTCAGTTCTCTAAGGTAAATATGAATGAATGATGTGGTTATTTATTTAACCTGCTAACATATGTTGAGAACATTTTTAAAGAACTTTCCAGTTTGTTTGTCCCATTAATCTCCTATAAATTCCACCTTCAAATACTTTAGAATTTGTTCCAAACTCAAATTCAAAGCTAAAAACAACTGAAATATTATACTTTCCCATTATTTCCAGACCTGTCATATCATTTTTGGTATAGTACTTGATGATAAATAGCATCATAAATGAAATTGCATGCTATAAAGAATCATAATAGAATAAATAAAACAGAGAACTCTGTGGTGGCTTCATTTTATTTTCCTTGAACCATTAACCAACCATCCCTATTATCTCCAGTGACAGAAATAGGCGATGACAAAGGACCTGCATTTCCACATGCCAAGCTGAAATCACAGGATAGGAGACAAGTTGGATTTTTATAATTTCATTTGGAACTATAAAGGGATTTATTCTGCTTTTTTCTGGGTGTATTCAAGCCATTTCAACAGCTTCCAAGATTAGGAGTAGAGTTTACCTTCCACAGCAAAAGCTAAATGAATCCTAGAACAACTATTTATCCATGTCGTCTTTGTATAGCCAAGTGTGAATCTTAAAATTGCAAAGACAGAGGGAGAGAGAATTTGAAATACTTAAAACAAATATGTGAGATCCAAGTCAGTCATTTTTGGTACTTTTTCCCTTCCCAATCACTAATTCATCCACTTAGCAAATATTAATCCAGTGCTTTCCAAACTCTAAGTACTCAAATTTATTCTTGCATACCTATTTAATGCACAGATATACCTGAAGCAAAGCTTATGATGGGATCAAAGTTGATAAAGGAAATACTGGGTGCTGAAAAGCTTCTGAGAAGAAGAAAACTATTACACAGCAAAGCTATGTATTTTAGTAGCATGAGGGAAATAGAAGCATTGGTAACTGATGATTATACAATGTTGTATAATGTGTATATCTATGGAGACCAAAGGCAGAAAAGAGGAGGGAAAATGATTTAAGATTTATCACAAACTTGCTGTAAGGCTATTGCAAAGCTTTGAGCCTGATAGACCCCCACTAACAATTGAATTTATAGATAAAATGTTACTGAAATGCATGAATCTATAAATAATTTGAAGCTTGCAGGTCACTTGTGTCTTTCTATTGGTAAGAAATGTTTTCATGTATTAAGACTTAGGAGCACCATGAAGTAAAGGTAGTGGTCACAATAATTATTGTTTCAAGAAAGTATTTTGTTTAGGGCCATAAAGCTCATTTTCATTTTTCTTTCAGAAATGTTGTCTTCTTCTGCCTCGGGGTGGAATATCAACTGATAGAGAAATTAACATTTTATATTTCTAATGTACATTTTCCAAAATATTTAAGTGATGTAAAAAAATTTATCATGTTCTTCATTATTATATCAGTCCTTCTTACCATATTACTTTTCTAATAGTTTAATCAAAATCCCCTTAATTGAACTATGACAAAGGCTTTAGACCAACATCTAAAAATTTTGATAATCTATGTTGAACATAATACCTTGCACTTGTAAAATTTATGGTAAATATTAATTTGAAGTTTTCATAAATTATTTAATGAGTGTTACCAAATTGATGACAGTGTGGTTTTTTCATAAACATTCAAGTAAGGCTCCTGATGCTAAGTTCAAACAAGGAATATACAAGGTCTTGTTAAAGTGGTAGGAAACCATATATTTAAATTTCTAATACTGGACAAATTTTATGATTAATCTTTTTATTCCTTGATAATACTACTTTCCTACAAATATTATAGGCACAATATATATTGATTTTATGAAGCAGAATCAAATATTAGGTAGGTTAAAACTTAGTATTGGACCTGGTCACAAACATATGCCCCTGTGGTTCAGCTACTCAGGAAGCTAGACAGGAGGAACACTTATATATAAAAATACAATTCAAGGTTAGAGGGCATCCTGAAGTACTGTCCCATATAGTCTAAATTAAAGTATAATAATCAACTACTATTAAGCCAATTTGGTTGGAAATTATTGTAATTAGACACACATATACACATTGATTCTTAAGCCCCTGATATTGACACCAGACTGTTAAAGTAATGGGTCTCAAGAATTTTGAATTTCCAAAGCTATTTTAAATCTAGGGTAATTAGAAAGGCACCTTGTCTCTTGGGAAAAAATTACAATTTATCATATCATCTTTCAGGATATATATGTCCAAATGACAAAGTCTCTTAGATGAGACTGAACACATATTGACCACATAGTGTAGCAAAGGATGATTCTTGACTTCTATTTAAACTGAAATGATTGTCATGAGCTGAAGTTGGACTTCAAATCTCTTTGTCTCTCACCCAAGGTTGACTATGTTGACTAAATCTTATCTTTCTTCTTTCCACTGTTCATCTCACTCTTTACTTGTGCTATTTAGGATGTGTGGTTGAACTTGGCTTATTATGTCTGCCAGAGCAAATACTCTGACATTAATGACCCTACTAACATGATGAATAGTTCATCATCAAAAAAGGGAGGTAGGGAACAGAAAGATAGGCAAGGGAAATCAGAAAGGAAAGAGGTAAAAAGAAGGCAGAATAGAAAAGAAGAATAAGAAAAGTAATGAAAGATGAGGGGAAGACAGGGAAGAGGAAAGGGGAAGTTAGAAAAGAATGGGGAAGTATGAATGAAAAGAAAGAATCATTAATGAGCAGAAGCAATAGCTGAATGAAACATAAAATGTTAATTAGTATGCTAGTTAATATTCTAAACAAAGACATGTCTAGGAGTGCTTGCCAGAAGTGGGGAAGCTCTACTCCATCATACCTTATATGCACCATTCTGTTATGCTCAGTCCTTAAGGCCATCTGATTGGTGGAAAGAAATTCCTGCAACCTGGAGGAAAAATAAATCATCTTCCTTTTTTTGCAGTTGGTATTTTTAGAGCAATGAATGTCTGGCTGACATAAAAAAAATAAGGGACCCATGTTTCACTGTCAGTGGAATTATATATAACTATAGCTGAATGATTGTGTTGTCTATCCTCTTCTGTAAAGTAAACAGATAATCCCCAAAATGGTAGTATTTAGAGATGGAACCACTAAGAACTGTTCTTTTATATGACATTATGGGAATAGATATCATAAAGTAGGAGCTGGTATCTGGAAAGTGCATAGGCCAAACTCCTTCTTTCTGTCTTATATGGTTGCAAGATGAAGTGACCAAATTCAAATCAGAAAAAACAATTTCCCAGGAATCAAATCAGCTGGAACCTTCATTTTGGCTTACCAACCTCTATAACTGTGGGAAATATATTTTTATTCAGTGTATTGTCTATGTATGGATGTATATATGAATGTATGCATATATGTGCATCAAAATTGTGAGAATATACAAAAATAGTTTTGGAATTGTGTAGTGAGTTGAGACTATAAAAGATCTAATGTGAATCCTATGAAGATCTCAATATTGCTGGGAAGGACTTGTTAAGAGAAATTCTGTTGATGGCTAGAAATGAAAGAGAGTATTTAAATAATTATTTACAAAGATCTGCTTAAGTTATGAATACTGAAGGCCATTTTCATGGAACACAGTAATTAACAGTGTTTTGCTCAGGATCTTTATTGTAAAGTAGCAATGGAGTTGGCCAAATTTTAATTATGTGGTAGTGTTTCATGGGGGTTAAACCAACGAAAGAAATAAAGTGATGCAAAGATGTAAGATTCTTATGCAAAGTATTTTTAAATGCAGGAAATTTTTCTTGGGTTGTTGATAGAAATATGAGGGACATGGAGAAATAAATTGAATACAATCATGTTAACCTAAAAAAAAAAAACATTTTTTGGAAATATGTCTTTTATCCTCTTTTTCCTCTATATTCTCTTTCCCTTCTCTCTCCCTCCTCCTCCTTGGCCTCTTCCTCTCCTCTTTTGGGATAGTTTATTTAAGAGGTTTTTTCTCTGTAGTCCAGGCTGTTCTAAAATACTCATTCTCAAGGCCTTAACACCTTTCAGATTGAGGTTGCTAATTAATGTCACCCTAACTCATTCCTGCTTTCCTTTTCAAAAATAAAATAAAATTATTATCTTTTCTAACCTGTAGAACTTTATAGATTATCTAGAATATGAAATGTGGAGATTTTTGTTGTTGCTTTAGTAAAAAAAAAATAAAGCAGAAACACAATATAGGAATTAATATGTAATAGAATATGTATAATAACATTTAAAGGAAATCACATATGCAACAGAACAGCAGTCTTAAAAACAAAGTTGGAAAGATACCAGTTTATATTCCAAACAAAGACATGTCTAGGAGTGCTTGCCAGAAGTGGGGAAGCTCTACTCCATTACACCTTATATGCACCATTCTGTTATGGGCATACTTTGAAGATTTCCTTCATGAAACAACTAAGTGATAAAATATAGAAAGACCATCTCAATATGAGTAGTACCCTTTCTTGGTTGGTATCCCGGATTGTATGTTTAGAGAAATAGAACTGAAAGTCAGCATGCATTCATCATTGTTGGTTTCTTGATTGTCCATGTCATATGACCAGTGTTTTAAGGTCCTCATACCTTGACTTCTTCTCCATGATGGACTATGTTCTTTAACTGTACTTGGGTATAGACAGAGACACATCATTTTACTTCTGCCTCTTTTTAACTCTATACTAAACTGAAGGGCCAGTATATGACACATTCAGTTTAACTAGATTGATATATTGTTTAAAATAAAAATTTAACTCCAGAAGTTGTTGTATCCTCAACACTGGCATTTAGTTAAGTGACAAGCATGATATTCTGACTTTATTGAGCACATTCAGAAAAACTTTAATTTGAAACACTGGAATTCTCCATTTATTGATGAAAAAACGTCTAGGCCAGTTCCTGATATCATGTAACTCAATTATCCCATTTGAACTAGTCTAAGTCTTCCATAAAGCTAGCTATCTCTCCTAAGTTTCATGTGTCTGTCTTTCTCATAATCTGAGGCAAATCTTCTCATACTTGACAAACATCCAGAGTTCCTCTCTACCAGAACTCTCACCTATTTCTTCTTGCTTCTTTAAAATAGGCTATCAGTTTTTTATTGAGAGGTGATGCTGACACATCTACATTCTACATTAATTAAAATTTTCACGAATTACTTCATGATTCTCAACAGGCTTTAGTTCAAAAGCATGTATGAGCAGAAGAACACCTGAGACTAATCAACATAACACTGAAGAGAACACAATCATAGAAGAAGGAACACATAACATTAGGCTTTACTGTAAAGTCACAGTTTTGGAATTCATGTTGTATTAGCCAAAAATGGTGGCACACTTTAGGGAAAGAGTATAGAGCTTTGAAACTGCTTACAATGATAATTTAACTTTTAAAATCAAGCAAAGTAATTTCAATGAAGAGAAGAGAATCTTCAAACAATTATATTGGAACAAATGGATACACACATTCAAAGAAGGAATAAAAGAGGAAGCTCTATATTGGAACTTCATTTACACAAAGACACACACATGCCACCTACACCACACACACACACACACACACACACACACACACACACACACACCAGAGACTTAAATGTATAACACAGAAGTATAAAACTTCTTGGATAACACGAGAATCAATCAAATTAACCTTGTGTTTGGTGATAGAATTTCAAATGTGATTCCAAGTGCAGAGTATATTAAACTCAGTAAGTTAGGCTTCTTTGAACAATTTTTTTCCTATTTACACATTAAGTGATTAATTTAAAAGATAACTTTAGAGTGGATGAAAACACTCAGGTAAATTCATATCAGATCAAAGACATATCTTGAAATTAAAAATAGCTGTCAAAAATCACCAATAAAGTAGAAAGTCCATTGTTTCTCTAATAACAACCACTACATTTTGACTAGTTTATAAATTTGAAAAAGCTGCCATAACATACTCCACAAAGTCAATGGCTTCAAAATTGAAATTTAGTTATTTGCATTTTCATGATCTCACATCTATATTCAAAGTATTAGGAAATCTGTTATTCTTAGGGCTCTGTAACAATATTTCATTGACTTAACATAACCATCATTAATGTTTGGCTTCTAGAAGCACTGCTGTGTTTTTGCCTTCCACTTTGCTAAACCCAATTCTCTTGTGTGTGTCAAAATTTTCCCCTTTTCTGAAGGCAGCAACCTATTTGAAGTAAGAGTCTACTTCCTCTCAACTATACTTAAATATGTAAAAATAAAGCTATTCCTACATAGTTTCAAGCTGAAATACAGAAGTAAGTAGCTTAGAATGTGAACTCTTGGGAGATTCAACCTAGCATCACTCTTTGCTCTTTGTTCTTCATTGAAGAGATAATAGAGATGACAATCAGTATATGAAATGTCCTTCAACATCCTATACAGAAAAGTGAATTAACAATGAATAAAAATTTATTGAAATAACAATGAACCACCACACACTTTCTGGGATGTTTGAAAAGCAGTGGTTACATTAAATATCAATGAGCATGTGGAACAGCAGGACATCCCATTATTTACACCTCAGAGATCAATGATGCAAGCATAATGGAAGTCAATTTATTCTTATGAAGCTAAGCATGCTCCACTACACTAACCTAATGTAGGTGCACATGCATACTCACAAACACAAAACTTAAAGGTTTATATTTTTTATCTTAACAATTCTTTAATATTTGGAGGCTGAATATGGACTGAAACATAAACATTAAATGAAATACATCTACATTCCAAAGTAAAAGTAAATCATCCAACAAGGCAGAAATATACATGGAATAAAATCTAACAAATATTGCAAACTCAAAATATCAATGATTTGAATTATCATTTTGGTTAAAAAAAAACCTATTCTAATTAACACTATGTAATTGATCCCTTAGTTTGTCAATTCTGGGAGGAAGAGTGGTAAATTTCCAAGGTGTCCTTCATGCCACAAGAGGATGTGGTTTAGGGCAGTTTGTACAAATGGATTTCACAGATGTATCTATTGGCTTATTTCTCTTAATTGTGTCATATCGCATATTGCCCAGTAGTTTTTTTTTACAGTTTCTTCTGTATTCTAGTGACTCATATATTTTGTCTTTTGAATCTAATGTGTATATATTTTTTACTTTTGACACCCCAACTCGTCTCATATGTCCTATGATATCTTTGGATATCCAGTAGTCATTAATCTTTTCATGAATTCTATTATTTATTACAAAAATGGATGGTTTGATGGGTCACAATATAGTACTCACTAATCATATTGTTATGTATGATACAGTTATGATAGGTACATGCCATTATACATCATCAATATTCTTAGATGTTTTACATATAAATACTGCAGCCAGTAATGGGCAGATCCAGCTCTTAGGCTCTTATATTTTCTTGTCTGGCTCAACTACAACACCAGAAATCAGGGCCAGCTCTACTTTTCTGCCAAGGCATGATACAGGACCTGTTCTCCCATGATGCAGAGAATGAAGGGTCAGGGCTCCCACTATGATGACACCTGGGTCAGCTCTCTTACCTACCAGAAGTGGCAAGGTACAAAGTAGGGAGGGCACCTCTTCTTTGCCTGTACAACTGCATGACACACAAGTGACAGGAATAGCTGTCCCATGTTCATAACTTCAGTGCCAGCCAACCCACTCACCTTCTTTGAGTGTCATCTCTACTATGCAGAGTATTACAGCCAGCTCTGCAGAGTGCCTCAGGTAACAGTCCAGACCAGGACATCTGCATGGGCTTTGGTGGTAACACAGGGCTGGGATGTTGACACAGATCCTGGATGCAGCAGGACAGGACCATGGCCCTTGGTGATAGCCTGGGTAAGAAACTCACTATGGCTTTCTCATATCTGTCTTTTCCTCACTGCCTTCAAGCCTGTAGTTCCACCTTTCTCTAAAATGACCTTCATGGCTTTTTCTGCCATCTTTCCACCACATACCTTATCTTTTCCCTCTCTCCATCACACATTAGTTCATCCTACTTACACCCAGGGTAGCTTCTGGGTGTCTTCCTTATTTTCTCCCTGGACCTTTATATATTCTTATATCAGCATATTTAAAAATAGTTTAACATTGTAAATCATGACTGTGCTTTAAAAAGAAAGTTAAGACTATTGAGATTTCCTTAGTAAATACCTGAACATGAAGTCATTTGAGTTATTGGTTTTCTTTCTCCTTTTTTAATTGAATATTTTATGTATTTACATTTCAAATGTTATCTCCTTTCCCGGCTTCCCCTCCAGAACTCCCCTCCCTCAGCTTCTATGAGGATGCTCCCCCTCCCACCCACTCACTCCTACCTGACCATCCTGGCATTCCCCTACACTAGCGCATCGAACATTCACAGGACCAAGAGCCTTTTCTCTCATTGATGCCTGACAATAACATCCTCTGCTACATATGCTGCTGGAGCCATGGATCCCTCCATATGTACTTTTTGGTTGGTGGTTTAGCCCCCGAGAGCTCTGGGGGGTCTGGTTGGTTGATATTGTTGTTCTTCATATGGAGTTACAAACCCCTTCTGCTCCTTCAGTCCTTTCTCTAACTCCTCCATTGGGGAACCTGTGCTAAGTGAAATTATGAATGGACACATATAAACTAATGTTTACTGTTTCAGACAATGAATTTAAAAAGATGCCTTACAAATTACAGAGCTTTCCAGTGTAGTTTAATGACTCTTAGAAAACTGAGTGAGACATCATTTCATTTCTGGGGTTTCTAACTTTTTCTCATCAATATTTTATGTGAACATTTGTACATCATCTACATAATGTGTTTTTTGAGTGTTTGTTCAAAACAGCCTACATCTAGTGCCTAAGTTCATGTTCAAGTAAGTCACAGAGATGCATTAAAAAAAAAACCCATAAATTAAAAATAGATTGGTTATGTGTCATTTGATAAATGGAATGTACAGTGGATACTATATGCTTCTGAGCAAACTTTTTTTTTGTTTTGTTTGTTTTTTGTTTTGTTTCTTACAAAATGTACTTCATTAGATTAAATTTTATTTATACATATTAGAAATCCAAGAAACTTATAATATGTTTAAAGTGAATAAGCAAAAGCATACCACAGATTTTAAGGTTTATAGTTCAGTTTGTATAAAACAAATATACTCGTATAAATATCCTTTGTTTACACTGTTGTAATTACCGAAGTACATAGACAAAAGCATTTTTTCTATAACACATGTAACATTTTACAAGTGTTTTAAGGGAAAGTTACATCCCATTTAATAATGTAAATTTTAATGTAAGGTGACACAATATGACTGGACCAGAAAAGAAAAATGCTACTGAGTTCATTATGCTATTGCTGCAAAGAGAGTGGCATCTGTGGTTATTAAATCTTACTTTTTTCAATCGTTGTCAGAAACATTTGAAGGTGAAAAATACAAGGCATCACTGAATCCATGTCCAAATGCCCTAAGATGGTACACTCCATACATCATCACATGCATCTGATTAGGTGTCAGTCCACTGAAAGATATGGCCAGATCTGAACAGCATCCTTGTACGATCTCGTTCGGGTAATCAGCCATTGCCTCTTTAATAAGCATCCCAATAGTTTTCTTATTACATAAATTTTTCCCCTCGGTATCTTCAGCATTTTCTGCAAACACTCCCATCTCTTTCAGGAAGATTGCAAGCTGCTGATCTTCAGAAAATTTCCGAATCAATTTTTCTTCTTGGGGACATCTTTGCGCAATCTTGAAACAGCTGATGAGTCTTTCCACTGATTCTATACTTAAGACAACCCCTCCCTCCATAGTCACAAAGTCAAGATCTCCAATGTGTTCAGTGTCACCTAGATAGAAAGGTTGTGATGGATCTTTTCTTAACAAAAAATACTTTAAGTTTTCAATAACAGCAAATGTAGTGGGATATGTGAGAAAGAACCAGCTACATTGGTCTTTGTATTTCTCAAAGGCATACATATAAGCTTTTATCATCATCAATGACGTGCTATTCTTATTCACAATAATTGACTCAAATCCGTTAACATGTTGAGAACTAAAGAACTCGGCTTTGTCACAATGTTTACTCCAAGTCTGCTTAACTGCAGCCCACAGACTCACATGATTGGGTGTTACAAGAATGATACAGTACACTCTGAGTTTCAGGCGTTCAGCCTCTGACATTTTCAAGACATCTTTGTTAGGAGCTTGCAAGTGGTGATGCTTGTGGTGGTGTATCCCGTTTCTGTGACCAATCCTAAAGCGACCTTGCCCTTTGAACAAGGCAAAGATGATACTTCCGAGCAGCACGCCCTTCAAAAATGAGCTGCGTTCTGGAAGCATGTTTCTAAGTATAAAATGGCTCAGCAGAAAGTGCAGCCTTTGGCTTTCTGCTCGAATCCAAACTATTTCCCTTATATTCCAGAGATGGCAGAAGTAGATGCAAGCGGTGCTCTCTTGTTGAGTCTCCTTAAAGGAGATTGCGATCTAGGAAGCTGGAACCTTGAAAGTACGGAGAGCCTAAAGGGGCAAAAAGAGTATTCCTTCTGCCCCCATGAAGGAACCCTCTCTGATTTGACAAAAAAAAAAAAAAAGGCTGTTGAAAACTACTAGGACGTCTGATGTCTTTGGCCCTAGAAAATAATCATAGCAGCTAATGTTTACTTATCATTAGGTAACTATGGACATTAATAAAACTATGAAACTTGATTCGCATCCATTGTGAGTCCAGGAATAACAAGTCTAGTCATTTGGATAAAATGACTAACAAGCTTACAGGGTAGGGGTTTGGTAAAGGCATTTAATCATCAGCTATGTCTTTAGTGTCACTGGCAGAAGCTTCACTAGTTTAGTTTTGTTTTGTTCACAAGTGGTTGTTCAAGGATCAAAAGAAAACTATAACAGGAGAACAAAAGATTCTCAACTGATTTTCTGCAAATTCCGTTACTTTTCTGTTCAACTAAAAATTGTACACACCCGAACATAATAGTGTACATACTTACTACTGTGTGTACTCAAAACTGAGGTTTTGCTTTAAACCCTCTTTTTTCCCTTTTCTTCATTAACCCTGCCAATCCCCTTTGTATATTGTAGAGACTTGTTATGTCTGTCTTTGAAACTTTGAAACTGGCCTTGCAACAACTGGATGTGAATTTTTTAACCAATATGATTTCCTTCTCACCATTTGATCCTATTTTTCTGATGAAAGTTTACCTACTCTTTCATGATTTTATGAATTACTACTTCTTGTAACCATTGTTATGATGTATTGATTCCATATTAGTACATTGAACACAGATATACCTACGCTCATCTGTAACAATGAACGCTAATGGTTATATGCCTTCTATTATAAACAGCAGATATTTGATTGTTTTGTCTTTAGGGGCATCTTGCAGTTAGTAAAGTATTCATTATAGTAGCTGAGAAAACTGGCTTTATATTATTAATTAGTGTCTAATTGTTCACTTACTTAACATCCAATAACATCTTAGCCTTATATTTCTTAGAAAGAGTTTCCATTTTTAAATAAAAACTGGATTTTTTCCTTGAAGTGTTACCGAGAGGAATGTAAAAATAATCTAAGTTCACAGAGTTTAATGTTAAGATCAGTTAAGTGTCTCAAACAAAAGTGTTAAATAAAGATTAATTCAGTTAAAACATTGCCATTTTAAATAGGGAAGGATTAAGCAAGACACCCTGAAATTAGAGGGCTGCACATCTGTATTCTAATAGTCATTGAACAGAAAGTAGTTTGGGAGATGCAATCAAGACAAATTCATAGCCATTGAAGTTATAACTCAGATGTGCTATGCTATGTAAAGATGAACAGTTAAATTAGTTTAAAGATTTCAGATTTTCTGGCTTCCTCTCATAAAACTTGCAAATGTTTCATGAAGTTTTTTAGAAATGAAGTTAGTGTCTACATCTGTATTCAAAAGGACATATTAAATATATACTACATGCTAGGGCATTTCTCCTTTGCTCCTTTCTTTCATGTAGCAAACTAGAAATGCCTGTATGCCTGCCTAATTATATTTTGTGTGAACAGCACATAGTGGCTTACTTTCAGTGAAAGAGAAGAAAACATTCTAAACCTATGTAATGTTGTGTATAAACAAGCAACACAATTGAAATTTTTTTAACTGAATTCTTTGTGAAGAAAATCTCAGACTATTAAAATTCAAGGGCACTATTTGTATAATTAACAAAATACTTTATTATGAGAGACATCTTACCACATACTAGTGAATTTTTTCTTTCAACATTAACCAAATAAAAATACAATTATATATTTGCATATATATATATATATATATATATATATATATATATATATCTCTATATGGATTATTAAATAGTTCCTAGTCAACCAATTATTTAATATGAAATTAAGAGACCTTGAACGATGTAATCCGAGCTACAAGAAATCTGAGGAAGATGAGTGTGAAATAACAGCATATTTGATCTATAGAGTGAGGTCTTCTCTCAAAAATAAACACACCATCAAATTTACAAAAAATATTGGCATGCCAGTATGTGTATGTGATATGCATGTATGTGTGTTTAAGTTCCTTTATCTGTGTGAGTTATTTAGGGGATTGAAATATGTCAATGGAGTTCTTTATTTTCACTATACCTTACGAATTGATGATGGATTTCTCGCTTGAAGCCAGACTTGAATACTCAGCCAATCTCATTACCCAGCTTGATCTGAGATTTTGTATCAGCATCCCATATGCTGGATTAGAAAAAGGCCACCATACTGCTTTAGTAATTACCTGTGTATGAGCATATTTGCTCAGGTCCTTCCTCATGTTCCAAAAATGCTTTATCTACCGAGCCATCTCTCCAGCCCAAGACATGTTTGTAGAGACATAGAGGTGTGATTGTTTAAAGAAAAGACTAGTGATTTAAACAAATTATTTTGGATAATAATTATTTTCAAGTAGAGATTGTCATGTTGTGAAAACCTTTGTGATGACATACATTATGGAAAGAACTACATGTGTACAGAAAGCAAGTCAGCAAAACAAAATAATGACAGAGGCTTCACAGTGAGAATAGAGTCAAAGTTGCTTGTGTTTTCCAGTGGAAGAATAGAAAGAGAAGAAGAAGGTTGAGTCAGAAGCACTAGAAAGTGAATTAGTAGGTATGGGACAAGGAATTGTGTGTTTGGAATGAGAGTTTTGAAAGCACATTTACATAATGTTTAATCATACTTGTTTGTATAAATTAATTTCTCTAAAATATTCAAGCTGTTGGTTATTCATTCCATTTTTTTTCTATCATATTCCTACCACAAAATGGTCTGATGGTGTATGCTTTACACACAGCCATCTTTTTTTTTATTTTTTTATTTTTTTTAAATGTTTTTTATTAGATATTTTCTTTATTTACATGTAAATTTTCCCTTTCCCAGGTTCCCCTCCAAAAAACAAACAAACAAAAACAACAAGAAACTTAAGAAGAAGGAAGACCAAAAGGTGGACATTTCATTCCTTCTTAAAAAGGGGAATCAAACACCCACAGAAGGGGTGGCAGAGATTAACTATGGAGCAGAGACTGAAGGAAGGACAAGCATATAGCTATCTCCTGAGAGGCTCTGACAATACCTGACTAATACAGATGTAGAGGCTCACAGCCATTCATTGAACTGAGTGCATGGTCCCCAGTGAAGGAGTTAGAGAAAGGTTCTATGGAGCTGAAGGGTTTGCAGCCCCTTAGGACGAACAACAATTATTCATTCCATTAAACCTCACTATTTGCATTCCTGACTCATTTGCTTTGTGTACTTGGACAAATAGAAGGAGCATTCCTAATATATCTTAGATGTAACTTTTAATGCGTTGCATATACTGGTGATTGCACATTTTTAATAATGATAAAATTTAAAACCATATTTTATATTCTTGTAAAAATTTAGACTTGTTCATGCTGGAGAAACTGACTTCTTTGTAAGACTTCTGAGAGGAAAGCAATGGATAATCTCATGGATTATTAATCTGTCAATAGATTTCACCAGCATAGAGAAGCTAGGGTTCTTAAATCTTCCAAGAAACATTTTCACTTGGTCCTATTACTTAAGTTGAATATATTATTGATAAAATGCTTTGCCTGGGTGTAAACAACATCTGACAAAGTAACTAAGGGAGATTTTACTTAGTTATAGGATAGCCAAATCTTTGTCATGGTTTCTTCCCCATATGGAGAAGTCATGGTAGTTCTTCCCTGAGATGCCTGGTACAGTTAAAGCCAGATGAAACAGATAAATGAAAACTACTGCTTATAGGTTGTTATATATTATGGTTTGAATTGGAAATGTTCTCCATAGGTTCATTTGTTTGTTTGTTTGTTTGTTTGTTCCTTTATATCTTTATTCACTTTACATTATACTCATTCCCCTACTTCTAGTCAACCACTCCCACAATCCTAACTCTATCCTCCCTCTCCTTTCTTTGAGAGGGTGGGAATCCCTGGGTATCCTAACATCCTGCCATTAATTCTCTGTAGAGCTAGCCTCATCTTCCCTCACTGAGGCCAAACAAGGCAGTCCAGCTGGAAGAATGTATCCAACATATAGGCAACCACTTTTGGGATAGCCCCACTGTAGTTGTTTGGGAGCCACATGAAGACTAAGCTACATATCAGCTACATAAGTACAGGGAGACCTAGGTCCAGCCATTATATGCTCTTTGGTTGGTGGTTTAGTCTCTGAAAGCCCCAAGGGTCCAGGTTAGTTGACTCTATTGGTCTTCCTGTGGAGTTCTAAGACTATTTGGGGCCCTCAGTCCTTCTCCCTACTCTTTCATAAGAGTGCAAAGCTCCATCCACTGTTTGGCTGTGGATATCCACATCTGTCTGAGTCAGTTGTTGGGTTGAACCCCTCAGAGGATAGCTATGATAGACTCTTCTCTGCAAGAATAACAGAATATAAATAATAATATCAGGTATCGGTGCTTGCCCATGGGATAGGTCTCAAGTTGAGACTGTATTGGTTGGCAGTTCTCTCAGCATTCATTCTATTCTCTGTCCCTGAGTTTGTTGTAGAGAGAATAAATTTTAGGTTGGAAGTTTTGTGGGTAGGTTGGTGTCCCTATCACTACACTGGGGTTCCTGCCTGGCTACAGGATGTGGTCTCTTCAGGTTCCATATCCCCTGTGCTGTGAGTTACAGCTAAAGTCATAAAGTCACCAAAATTGATTCTTAGACACCTCCCTTATCCCAGGTCATTGTCATGTCCTGGAGATACCCTCCACCTACCCACCCAAGTCAGTTGAAGATTTTCATTAATTCTCATGACCATAAGCCATCTCTCGTGCTCATCTCCACACCTGCATCTGAACCCACACATTTCTCTCCCAAACCCTCTCCCACCCAAATCCCTCCCTCCATCTGCCCTATAAGTGAATAATAATCATAAATTATCCCATGTAACAGGATACCCATGTTACACTTCACAGACCGGAAGAAAATAAATATAACTGAAGACACAAGTGAGAATTCTTGACTCTCAGAAAAGGAAATAAAATAGTCATAGACTAATTGATTTAAACAACAGATACCCAGTCAATGACAGTTTATAGGTTTTTCTTTTTCTGTTAAACTTCTCTTGAAACTCTCAAAATAATCCAGAGTTGGGTCCTCCAAGTGATTTTTAAATTCCAATAAAGATATCAATGATGATTACTTATCTTATTAGTTAATTTTTTGTTATTAAAAAGGTTAAGCCATCATATATTAATGTCACTGGCACCAGGAACTGCTTTTCAAATATTTGAGCAGGCCCTCTGTATTAGGAATCTGGAAATAATTCTACTACCCAAATGCACTATGGAATGTCATAGGTTAAGTAGTCTAAACTACGTTTATTCCCATTTTTCAGAGGCTATTAGTGTATTCTTGGTGTTTTATTTGAGGTTGTTCCTCCCGAAGACAACAATATTCCTTGTTCTTCACATGTCTATCCCCCTGCATGCTCTCTGTTCCTTCTTTTTAATGGACTCTACCTCTATTGGATTTTGCCCCTACTTTATGACCTCAGTTGTTCTTAATTATCTCCTTAAGGGCTCTAATTCCAAATACATTCAATATTAGAGCTTAGGGCTTTGACCTCTAATTCATGGAAGACACAATTGATCTATTATAGGTACCCTTATCTACTATTATAAAACTATCCAATTTGGAAATGATACAATGTAGTTCAGGATAGAACCTTATATCTCTTTCATTATTTGAAACACCATTAGTTCTTGGGTGTAGCAGTGGTACTATTTTATGAACAATGTAATTCACATATTATGATCTCTCTATTAAGTTACCTTTGACCAACTGATGTTTGCTCTGTCTCCTGACTAAAGCTTATACACATACCACTGAACTAATATTGACCTTGGTCCTCTCACATGATTTGAGTAGGTTGACAGAGTTTAATGGACACAAAATACAATTATACTTGTGCTTTGACCCTTTCCTAATTGCTCTGAGCACTTGAAGCCTTCTTGAAATGGTTGTTCCTTAAGCCTGATGTCTAAAATAATACCTTATAGAACCTCAGAGTTTGCTTGTCAGTGCATATGACAAGATGGGAAAACAGATTATGGAAGGATAAATCGCAATTATACAATTAAAGTAGAGGTTGACTTATACTTATGACATTGCTCTAAAAATCCACTGGTAGAATATTTCTCTGCATATTATTTTTCTTCTATCTGTTCTTTGCTTTCATCATAAGGCATTGAAACCCATATTAGAAAGATAAGGCCCATATCTCTCAAACTGTTTTCAGCTAATTAACTAGATATCATATCATTAATTATTGATAACTTTGTGTGGATAAATATACATTATTATCAGTAGTATGTATATTTTAAACATGTAGACTAATGGCTGCTTATGTAACATAAATGACAGGAGATAGTCACTTTAACCTTTTTCATACATTCACTCACAAATGATTCCCATATTTGAAAAATTAGGTACTTTTGATGTTTCCGGCAGACTATTGTGCACTGATGTACAGTTCACCTTGATGACCCCACATACAATAATCTATAACCCAATCACTTCCTTATGTAATTTCCCTACAAAAACAGTACCACATTGGCAATTCCAGTTTCTGTCTAACTTTGAGCAGTAAACTGAATCTCTCAGATTCCTGAGGCAGTGATTTCTAAAGAGTGTGGATAGATGACCATGGGAAAATACAGAAATAACACAGTTTGAATAGGGAACCTTTGGAGCTGCCTCCTTTTGAAGGATTTCCTTTGAAAACATTTTTGGAGTTGAGATCCTGGGGCCTTTGACTGATGGAGTCTAACAAATCTCTGAAATTCCACCAAAGCACGTTCCTGATGCTTCTGTGCAAAGACTTATAATTCTTCCTCTTCTTCTTCTTCTTCTTCTTCTTCTTCTTCTTCTTCTTCTTCTTCTTCTTCTTCTTCTTCTTCTTCTTCTTCTTCTTCTCCTCCTCCTCCTCCTCCTCCTCCTTCTCCCTCCTCTTCCTCTTCTTCTTCTTCTTCTTCTTCTTCTTCTTCTTCTTCTTCTTCTTCTTCTTCTTCTTCTTCTTCTTCTTCTTCTTTTTCCTCACTTTTTTATAGTCTAGTCATTATCACCCTCCTGATATACCCTCTGACATTTCCTCATCCAATTATTCCTCCTCAGTTAATATATGCCACCTGGTTGTTAGTTCAGTACCTAAGAGATCTTGGGGGTCCAGGTTTGTTGAGGTTGTTGGTCTTCCTATGGGTCACAATCCTCCTAAACTTCTTCCAGTCTTTCCCTAATTCAAGCACAAGGGACCCTGACTTCACACCATTGCTTTGGTGTAAGTATCTACTTTTGTCTCAATTAGCTAATTATGAGGCCTCCAAGAGGGCAGCCATGCTAGGTTCCTGTCTGTAAGTACATCATAGCATCAGTAATAGTGTCAGGCCTTGAAGCCTCCCCTTGAGATAGGTACCTACTTGGGCCTGTCCCAGGACCTCCTTTCCCTCAGACTGTTCTCCACTTTTGTCCCTGCAGTTTTTTAAGACAGGAGCAATTCTATGTCAGTTTTTGACTGTGGGATGGCAACCTGTCCCTCCATTTGATGCCCTGTCTTTCCATTAGAGATTGATTCTACAAGTTCCCTCTCCCCACTGTTGGGCATTTATCTTCTTAATGACATCAGTATCTTTAACAATTGTGACTTCTTTTTTCTACTATGTTTTAGTCAAAAATCTATGTTTCTTCTATATAATTTGCTTCATTTTCAATTCCTAATTTTACCTGCCCATGTAGGTAGAAGTGTCTAGCATAACCATGCCCAAGTTATAAAGCTAGGTTTTGAAATTTTCACAGGAAATTAAGTGAGTTACCAATCTTAAAGATTCGTTTATTGTCTCTCTGAGGTGTATGAGTACTTTGCTGTGTGGGGGTGGTAGTAGTGGGTGGGTGTAATATAGAAGTCATAAAAAGATATAAAATATTTTAGAAATATTACTAGATGTTCAAAAACTCGCATATTGTTCAAGAGAAATTAACTGGTAGCTTCCACAATACCAGTAAGCACTCTCAACTTATGAGACATTGTTTCAGCACAACTGTATTACTTTTCAATTCAGTTTAATTAGAATACTTAGGACACAAGTAAAACAACTACATTTGCTAGGCATGACATAAATAGTTCGTTGTCTAGTTCCTAATAGAATCCTTATTTCCATCTCAATTATCTTGGGGTAGCCTTTACTGTCTGCATTTATATTGGAATTAGTCCTTTGAGTTCTTATCATGATTTGCCTCTCATTTTAATGAGTTATTTTGCAATTTAACTATTCCTTTATTGAAAATCAATTTTTATACAATATATTCTGAATGAAGACTCTCTTCCACCAGCTCCTCTAAGAATCAACCCCACATATTGTTCCTTTCTCCATTTCTTCAGAAAAAAAGCACATCAGAAAGTAATAAAATAAATAAAAAACAAAGCAGAATATGATGAAACAAAAAAAATCTCAAAGAGGGAATGTAGCCAAAGAAATGTACAAACAATACATAATTCAGATGTACATACATTTTTCACTCATAGAAATCCCATAAAAACACAAAACAGGTACCATACTACATACAGAAATGATTGTAAGGAAAAAAGCCCTGACAAAGCATTATGGGACAAAGAAACTCCAAAAGTGCCATTGAGTTCATTGTGTGTTGGCTATCTACTGCTGGGCATGGGGCCTGTCCTTACTAACAATTTGTATACCCAGTGAAATGTTGAGAAAATTGAACTTTTCCTTTGAGAATGATTCTCAATTCTGCATATCTTCTGGGGTAAAGATGAGGGCTTATATCTACATGCCTTCTCAGAGGTGGGACCCTATATGTCCCAGACTTGGGCAGTGCTTGTAGTCACAGTCTCATGCCCATATATGGGCATCAGTATGAGTCATTATGTTCGTCAGTACTACTGTGTTTAGAAAGCTCTGTTCCTTTGGTGTCCTACATCCCTTCTGATGTTTACAAACCTCTGCCTCCTGTCCCACAGTATTTTCTGAGTCCTGTGGTGGAATGATTTGAAAAAGATATCTCATTTGGGACTGCATCTTCCAAGATCTCTCACACTTTATACATTGTCTGACTGTGAGTTTCTGTATTTGTCCTCATATACTGCAGAAGGATTTTTCTCTAAGCAAAACAGAGGTCTATGAGTATAAAGGAGTATCATTAGAAGTCATTTATTTTTCTTTAACAGAGAAGTAGTATTTAATTTTCCCCAAGGTCTCTGCCCTACTTATTTTTATGTCTTGGTCACCAGGAGAGTTCCATCTTGTAAACTGGAACTTGATAATTTCTTATCAAACTGGGATAATTCATAGAACTCAAAGATAAATTCTAATCAAAGAAAAGATTCAAATCTTTAACAACAGTTTCCAATATTATTTACTTCTATATCAATGTGGTGAGAAAAATTAGTCACAGAACAACTAAGGTGACAAAAGTTTTGGTTTGACTCATATCTATAGTGGTTTTAGTACAGTGTGGCAGGCACCTGATCTGGAGTACCACAAGAGATCAGTATATTGGTATAGGATAATGTAGTAGAAACTGCTCATGTCAGTGATTAACTCGAAAAGACAGGGTTACATGAAATTCAAAGGCTGACTTCCATTTTGTACAACCCACTTTCTAAGGATATATAGTCACCCAACGTAGTGCTGCGGGCTATGAAGCCTAAAGAGACACTACAAATTCAAAACATAACTACAGCTCCTCTCTCTCTCTCTCTCTCTCTCTCTCTCTCTCTCTCTCTCTCTCTCTCTCTCTTGTCCTTGCTTTCTCTCATTTTCTCATGAACCAATTTAGTCAGATTGGTTATTCACTTCCCCACGGTGCAAAAATATTTAGAACTAAATAACTAACAAGGATTTTTCATAATGAATATCTACTTTCTTTATCTTAATTTTCAAAGCAAACATTATGTTTTATTGTTTTTATATGTGGAATATGTCTAAGTGTTTTTTTTAATATTTCAATATATGCATCCATAATGACACAGATAATATATGGGAATAGGAGATAAAGGAAGACAAATTTTTCAGTCTTGAGAGATTCTGAACTGATGGCAGTTTGATGTAAACAAATCTTGTTAACATGTCACAGTCACAACTATTTTATAATTTAAAAAACTTGATTTCTCACAATTAGTCAGCAGTCCCTTTTGCTTAAACTTAAAAAATTAGAACTGAACATCTTAAGAAATTTACTCAAGTATCTGAGTGCATTATTTAGGATTTTTTATTAAACTTACAAGAAATAATTTACTTTCACATTTCATATTTATTACAAAAATACTGATATAAGTACATGCAGATATTTAAATATATAAACATACATTTGTATATAATATACACATTTGTATATAATATACACATTTGTATATAATATACACATATACACAATTTATATCCAAAATATGGTGCTCTTAAACTCACATGAATATTAAGGACATTATAACTTTCAATATTTGTACAATGGCATTCTTTGCTCTGTAATTCCAAGGCCCAGGAAGCTGGAAATGTGTAAAGACATTATTAAGGCACATCTCTTCATACAAAAGTGGAAGACATACTGAAAATAGAAGGTTAACCTATCACTTTAGAATTCAGCTGTCCTCCTTTTTGATAAATAAGCTTAAACCTAAAGAGATTAATTCAACTGATTTCACTGTGGCCTGCAGCCTTGAAAGTATACAGAAGATGTCAAATGCTTCACTATCAGATAAAAACATGTTCTTGTTATTTTCTATAGTAGAGCAATTGAGTGGCAATACTACTTGTGAAGAAATCCCTGACCTACTTCATTACTTTTTTTTTATCCTTCTGAGAGAATTATTCAGGTTAGTTAAATAGCTGCCACAGGGGCCAATATAACCTGTATGGTTTTTACAGGTTTATATCATTAAATGGGTGTACACACCCACCCACCCCTGACACACACACACTTCATGGTAACTCTCAAACAGCACTTTGGAGGCAGAGCTAGGCATTTCTCTATATATTTAAACCCATCCTGTTCTGCAAAGCAAGTTTCAAGACAACCAGGGCTATTATACAGAGAAGGCCTGTCTTGAAAAAACATACATGGATGGATACATAGGTAGATATAGAGAACGGAAGGAAGGGAGGGAGGGAGGAAGGAAGGGAGGAAGGGAGGAAGGAAGGAAGGGAGGGAGGGAGGGAGGGAGGAAGGAACTAAGAAATGCAATTTATAACTCTAGAAAACATGCAAAGTAGGTCCAAAAATCAGGTAAGTCTCTTGGCAAAAAGGGTTTAGAAATATTATTGACTGGACTGAATACATCCAGTAAGACACATGGGGAAACAAAAAAGGCTAAAAGAGGTACTAGAAGTGTCAATGCAAGGTTTTGATGAAAATTAAAAATAGAACTATATTGGTAATAATTTATGTAGCTCAAATGGAAGCAAGTATTTGACCTTACACCAAATGATGGCTTCAGAATTTAAGCATAATTCTACTTTAAAGTTCAGTGTGTTTTATAATTAAGGTGTCAACAGTTGGCTGTTGACACTTATGTCTTCTGTTTTGATCAGATAATTTGCTTTCAGTTTCTTTCATTGTTAAATACTTCCTTTCCCTTTTTTCTATTTTATATATTGTCTACAACACTTTTTAAATTTTAAAGTTATTATTAATGATAATAAAATATAATTTTCTAGTCACATGACAATAAAACCTGTAGTTTCTTTTAATACTAATAATCAGATATTACTGTCCCTCTGCCATAAGTGAGAAATTATATTGTAATTACATCATAAATACCAGAGAACTTTTAAAAAGTATTTAAAATGTAAAAGCAACAAGCTCATCACAATTCACATTAAAAATGTGTGTATAAGCCGGGCAGTGGTGGCACACGCCTTTAATCCCAGCACTTGGGAGGCAGATGAAGGCAGATTTCTGAGTTCGAGGCCAGCCTGGTCTACAGAGTGAGTTCCAAGTAGCCAGGGCTACTCAGAGAAATCTTGTCTCGAAAAACCAAAAAAAAAAAAAAAAAAAAAAAAAGTGTGTATAAACTCATGCTTTTTCTGATTTCATATGATCTTATACAAGCTTATCTGTTTCAGTAGCTATTCTTAATCTTTTCACCAGCTAGGGCCATATAAAGCTTCATTCACTTTAGCCTGGACTTCCATGTTTTAGAAATGACTTTACAGTTGCCCACATGACTGCTCTCTATCTTTAGCTTTTAACCTTCCTGCAGATTAAGCTGACATTACAGTGCTCACCAGAAGTCACCCTGTTAGAATAAACTAAGGCACATAGTATCAGAGACTCCTTATATATAGCAAAGACTCTTTCATCATTCAGGAAATTTACCACTCTAATATTTAATCTCTCTAAACTCTAGGCTTTTCCCTGGACAAGGCCAACTTCTTTTATAGGTGTGAAGTAAATGCTGTTGGGAAGTCTCTACACAATTGATGTAAGCTTGTATATTGCAATGATACAGGGACATGGAACCTCTAGGAAGTTTGGTTAACAATGGAAAGGAAAAGAGTGAGAAATTTCTGGAGCTAATGTAAAGAGTAAATTCTCTCAGATGGGACTAGAGCCTCACAGACAGACTGATTACAGATAAGATCATGTTACTTAAACCAAATCAAGGTGAGGAAAACAGCAGACGTTTATAGACAGTGTGAACAAAACTGATATAATAAATATTTGCACACATTGTTTACTGAGTGCTACCAAGCATTTACCAAAATGAATTTATCATGACTTAAGTAATGTGAGTATAGTAAATTGGTGTTGATATTCAAAGAAAATATTAAATATAAACTCTCTAACAAAGACTCCTTATCCTATATGGTGAATAAATAAATTATTGTGATCTCTTTAATTTATTAAGGCTTGTGGTGGTTTTAATAAAAATGCCCTCATGGGCTTATATATTTGAATGCTAAATCAGTAAGGAATGAAATAGATAAAGGTTAGAGAGAATAAAAACCTGATCTTGCTAAGAGAACTGTGTCACTGGGGATGGGCTTTTGTGGAGTACATGGACATGGAACTGGTGATTTAGAGCATCTTCAAAATCCAGAAATCTTAAACCATGAGATTTGAATATCATTTCTGAGACTGGCAGGAGTGGGGGTAACTCTTTCCTTGCTTTGGAGCATGAAACCAGGCAATTCTCAAAGAGGTGGTCATGGGTAGTCAATCAGATATCCCAGCACCTGGAATTATTCCCACGCAAATAGAACATCTCCAACATTGTAGCCTCAGCCAGTAGAATGCATTCTTCCGCAAATATCATCCCACTCTGATGAGCCCTAATAGCTGCAGAAGGAACAGCATGGCAGGCTTTTCCCCCTGGAGTACAGGCAGCAGGTTGTGGTCCTCCAAGACTTTGACAGTTGCTAGGCATAAGGCTTGATTGTATAATAATGTACTTATTTTACGTTATGCTCCCTCTTTGCAGTAAAGTCCTTTTTGCCAAGGTTAATGATAATTAGGAACAGCACAATTCCAGGAAGCAAGATTGTGCTTTTGTGACATGAAACCTTCAGGATGCCCTTAGATCTATGGGAATGAACTTTGAAAACATGAGTTCAAGAATACATAAATCATAAAATTTATGTCTAGATTGCCTATTTTGGTATTCCTAAGTTTAGTAACAGTTCAGTTAGACTATGTTCTCTGGCAAAATATCAATATTAAAGTTTTAAGATAAAACAGATTTTTCACCTAACATACCTAAATTAAACCCTGTGTTATCATCAATGTGGTGGTTAGTATTAATTTTTACCTTAGCAGGATCTAGAATCACCTAGAAGATGGGCTTGAATGGATGTCTGTCCGGAATTTTCTTGAATAGATTCATTGAAATGGAACACCAACTGTTGTTGGTGGTGATAATTCCCTGAGGTAGATTTCTGGATTGCATAAAATGAAAGTAAGCTGACTGCAGATGTCAATTGACCTCTGCTTCTTTCTTGACTGTAGATGCAATGTAACAAGCTGGCTCAATTTTCTGCCACCATAACTTTCCTGTCATAATGGACTGCTTTCCCAAATTATGAAGTTAGAGCACCTGCTTTTTATTCTTAAATTTCTTTTGACAGAATATTTTATCATGACATCCAGAGAAGAAATTCACACAATCCCCTTAATATTATTTGGTTTTCCCTTAATGTATAATATATACATATACATATGTATATTGTTATCATGAACTTTCATATGAAAGAGATAAAATTTTTAAATAATTTTAATAAAGTAATTTTGTTGGAGTTTTTATTTACTTTGTTTTATATAACAGGATTTTCTTTGGATCCAATAAGAAACATGGTAAGTAACACTTCTTAGTCTTACAGAAATCTCATGTTATCCTAAAATAAATATTCAAGATAACATCAATTTAAAAATTGTTTCTGTTCTTGTTTTAGTTTGCCTGTTGTTACAGCTAAATATGTAAGTTGATACCTGTCCAAAGGAGCATCAAGCAGGCAAACATAAGAAATTATACAGCAATCTGGAATTTGTAGAGAAATTTTAATCTAGCAACATGGCTTCTCTAACAAGGGAACACTTGCAAAGACCTTCTATGTCTATGTTATCTGGCTGGAATGATACACCTTTGACCCTCTGTCTGGAACACAAACACACCCTTAATGCACATCTTTAATCTCTAACAATAAAGATAATGTTAGAAATTAGAAGAAAGCAGCCATGTTTGAAAGTGATGTCTAATTAATGGGCACACAAATGATGAATTAGAGAAAAATTTGGCAGAAGGTGTCAGAGATCAGATATGGCCAACTCTCAGGAGACCAGCACAGGAAAGAGAGTACTGGAAACTGAGAAAGAGAGAAAGAGGCAGTATTACTGGGACAGTTTCACAGAGATAGGTGGATTTCAGGTGAAGTCAGAGCAAGCCAGAGAGTGAGAAGGAGTCAGAATAAGAGAACAGATTGCCAGCATTAGTTTGAGGGGAAGCAGAACAATTCAACAGAAACCAATATGAATAAGTCAGCTTGGAGAGGAGTTTGAGTCAGAACAATGGATTTCAACCAGTCAGCCTTTGCGCAAAAACAGTTTATTCAGTAGTAAGCCTCAGAGGCTGAAATGTTACATGCCTAGGTTAGTAGATGGAGAGGGGCAGCTGAAGCCTGCAAGTTTTGAGCTTGTAGCAAATTAGATTATGTGGAGGATTGGAGCTTCCATGCCTAGGCTTAGAGATAGATAGAAAAGTTCAGGTCTCAGCCCAGGCAATGTATTCATTTATGAAGCTTGGGTGTGGCTCTCATCTCATCCCCTCATCTCAGAAATTAAGAGTGACATTTACAGGGATTCACCTGGACATGGAGAAGGTATGTAGCA
>JADRCD010234739.1:0-12939 GCA_019843815.1 Montemys delectorum
TTAGCTCTATGTCCCATTTTTTAATAGGGTTATTTGGTTCTCTGGAGACTGACTTCTTGATTTCTTTGTATACATTGGATATTAGCCCTCTATCAGATATAGGGTTGGTAAAGATCTTTTCCCAATTTGTTGGTTGCCGTTTTGTCCTATTGACAGTGTCTTTTGCCTTACAGAAGCTTTGCAACTTTATGAGGTCCCATTTGTCAATTCTTGATCTTATAGCAGAACCTATTGAGGTTCTCTTCAGGAAATTTTCCCCTGTGCCTATTTGCTTGAGGTTCTTCCCCATTTTACTTTCTATTAGTTTCAATGTATCTGGTTTGATGTGGAGGTCCCTTCTCAGTAACATTCTTGAGTTTGACCTGTTACATGTATTTGCCAGGGCTCACGATTGTGTGTCTCTTTATGTTTTGATGTGGCGCATATGCCACAGCGTCTCATTATGGCTTTGATTTCCATTTTTCTTTTGATGGTAGAAAGGTGAGAGGTGCTGGAGCCACTGGCACTGAGCCCAGGCCATGCTGCTGCTGCTCGCCTGTCTCCGCCCTCCCCCCCCCCCCACACACACACATTGTACACTATTGGTCTCAAAAGATTCAAAGTCCAAGATGGCAACCCTCAAGGACCAGCTGATTGTGAGTCTTTCTTAAGGAAGAACAGGTCCCCAGAACAAGATTACAGTTGCTGAGGTTGGTGCTGTTGGCATGGCCTGTGCCATCAGTATCTTAATGAAGGACTTGGCAGATGAGCTTGCCCTTGCTGATGTCATGGAAGAGAAGCTGAAGGGAGAGATGATGGATCTCCAGCATGGCAGCCCCTTCCTTAAAACACCAAAAACTGTCTCCAGCAAAGACTATTGTGTAACTGCAAACTCCAAGCTGGTCATCATCACAATGGGGGCCCATCAGCAAGAGGCAGAGAGCCAACTCAATCTGGTCCAGAGAAATGTGAACATCTTCAAGTTCATCATTCCCAACATTGTGAAGTACAGTCCACACTGCAAGCTGCTTATTATCTCAAATCCAGTGGATATCTTGACCTACGTGGCTTGGAAAATCAGTGGCTTTCCCAAAAGCCGAGTGATTGGAAGTGGTTGCAATCTGGATTCAGCTCCGTTCTGTTACCTGATGGGAGAAAGGCTGGGGGTTCACCTGCTGAGCTGCCACGGGTGAGTCCTGGGAGAACATGGCTACTCCAGTGTACCTGAGTGGAGTGGTGTGAACATTGCTTGTGTCTCCCTGAAGTCTCGGAACCAGAACTGGGCACTGATGCAGATAAGGAGCAGCAGAAGGAGGTTCACAAGCAGGTGGTTGACAGTGTGTATGAGGTGATCAAGCTGAAGGGTTGCACATCCTGGACCATTGGCCTCTCTGTGGCCAACTTGGCCGAGAGCATAATGAAGAACCTGAGGTGGATGCATCCCATCTCCACCATGATTAAGGGTCTCTATAGAATCAATGATGAAGTCTTCCTCACTGTCCCATGTATCCTGGGACAAAATGGAGTCTTGGATGTTGTGAAGGTGACACTGACTCCTGAGCAAGAGGCCCACCTGAAGAAGAGTGCAGATACCCTCTGGGGAATCCAGAAGGAGCTGCAGTTCTAAAGTCTTCCCAGTGTCCTAGCACTTCGCTGTCCAGGCTGCAGCAGGGTTTCCATGGAGACCACACACTTCTCATCTGAGCGATGGTTAGTACAGTGGTGTTGAGGTGGTCTGTGGAAAAGTCTCCATTCCCACAGCTCTGCCCTGCTGCCCAGTGATGCTTGTGTAGTGGTAACCTGGTTAGCGTGACAGTCTCGCTGTCTCGGAGACATACTGCCAACTGTGTACAGGTTTCGATTACCCTGTGAGCCTGCTGCATTGCTGTCCTGCGCATCCTCACCAAACATGCCTAGGTCAACGAGTTCCCAGTTAGTGATAACCTGGCTCCAGTGCGTAAGTCCATTACGCATATCTTGTGCATAATGTTCTATAGGATATTTTATGTATTATATGTCTGTAGTATACATTACAATATCATGTGAAATGTAAGATCTGCATATGGATGATGGAACCAACCACTCAAGTGTCATGCAATGAAAACACCAAATAAACCTTGAACAGTGGGGGGAAAAAGTAGAAAGGTGAGATGATCTCAGGAGGTACAGAATGATCCTTATTACAGGTAAAATCTGAAGTCATCTCCGAGGTAAGCCTTGAAATACATTTGGAGAATTCTCCTGCTTTGGAATTTTCTATACAGTCCATACATTCCATAGCATTTGATATTTGCACACTTCCCTTTGGATTTAATCATGGTTTGTTGTCACTAAATGAATTCACAGATTAGCCAGGGAGTTTCAGGGATTGGAAGACATTAGAAGAGGTGACCTGAGATGGGGGAGGGTGGGTGCCCTACCCTCTCTTCCTTGTAGGGGAGTTGTAGTAGAAGCCTTAACTGGGTGTGTAAAGAAAGGATGAAGTGAGTGTGTAATTGTTTGACACAAGCACAATCAGGACAGGGACCCAATGCCTCAGACTCAAGGAAATGGCAAGGTCTTCCCTCTGAGGTGTGGATCAAAGAGATGACAAAGCCTTCTCCTGGTCTGAGAATATTGACAGTGTGTGCAAACACCAGTGTTTATGAATAGTTGGATGATTGGCCAGTTGGATGATTGGAGGATGTGCATCTCCATCCTCCCAGATGTTTACAGCCTGAGAGTATGACCTACAGAAGCCTCCCACTGAGATTAACTTTTCTCTGGAACTGTGCTGTTCCTAATGAACATGCTGCTAATGAACAGGATGAGCCTGTTGCTTAGTTGCTCACACAGCCCACCCAGGGCCCACATTTTTGCATGTGTGTCTTTGTGGTCATATTTTTTTCATTCCCTCAACTGTCCCAGGCAAGTTGCCAGGACTAAGCATTGCAGGATCCAAGGCGATCTTAAGCCTCTTGTCTAACTTTAAATGTTTTCAAAGTTTACTTTTAATGATGGTTCTTAAACAGTTTCACCCACCACCCAGCAGAGGTAGTGGAAAAGAAAGAATATGGGGGAAGTGGACCTGTTTAGAAACGATTCTTTAAAGCAAATCCCATCTTCATTGTCAGCACAGGTCAGCAGCTTGATCCACTCTCAAACATTTCATGGATATACCAGCAGTCCAGTTCAGTAGTTTGGGGACAGCAGCAGGTGGCAAGACCTAGCGAGGACAGCCAGGCAGGAAGGATTCCGACAAGTAGGAAAGCCAGGGAAAGTTCTTGGCTGCGCCTTTCTCAGTGAAGGGAAGATGAGTACAGACTTAAGACCAACAAGGGCTGCACAGCTAGCTCTGTAAGCAAGCCTGGCTCAGCCTCTGTCACTGTCTATGGAGTCCTTTTCATACCCCCTCCAAACATCATGTGTCCTATACCTGTGTCGTCTCAGCATGGGAGTCTGTCTTACCTGACATTACTCTGTCAACCGGCCCGAGTCCACGAAAGCAGTTAGAAACTGCATCCCATCACCAGAAGGTTTTGGTGCAGTTTCTGTCTATGGAGTCCTAAAAAGTGGAGCTCAACTATGTAAGGCAGACCAATACATGTGTGTCATTAGCAAAGAAACTTTCGTCATGTGTTCTTTCACGTGCTTCCTTTAGCTGAGCATCTTTTCTCCTGCTTCTGCTTCAGTGAGAGGTTTCTTTGTGACTCTGCTTTCGTCTTTCACCTGGGTCCACTTCAGCAAGACACCGTCCAATACAATTGTCTTTCCAAAGCGTCCTTAAGTTTCCACTTCACTCGTGTTCTTCCATGATCATATCACAGAGTACACAATTATGTAGATGATATCTTGATAACTGGCCGTCTTCCTCACTAGGCTGTGTACTCCATGGGAACTGACTGTCTTCAGTGTGTTCACGGTATAGATAGTGACTACAGCAGAAGCTGGGAGACAGCAAGCACCAGGATCAGAAAGGAACAAGAGACAAAGGAGCTGGTAAGATCATTCCTAACATGCTGCCAGAACAATCAGTCCCACCATGTATAGTCCTTGGTTGGCGGTTGGGTCCCTGGGAGCTCTGAGGGTACTAGCTAGTTCATATTGTTGTTCATCTGGCCCTGTGAAGGTTTTGTGCCCCAGTGTAGGGGAATGCCAGGGCCAAAAAGTGGGAGATGGTGGGGTGGCAAGCAGGGGGAGGAGGGAGGGAACAGGGGTTTGTTCTTGTTGTTTTTTGTTTTTTGTTTTTGTTTTTCAGGGGAAACTGGGAAAGGAGAAATCATATGGCATGTAAATAAAGAAAATATCTAATAAAAAAAGAGATCATTCCTAATGATTTTCTTTTGTCTCTGGCTTTCAGAGGTACTCAAATGCTACACAGTGTATTAAGATTCACCTGAAAGACTTAGAGACTTATAAACTGTTCATCATCCATACAATAGTTCCTTGAACACAGGTCTCCATCCTGTATAAGGTTGCATAGCTGAATCGTAGAGGTTGCAAAACAAAATTGGCATCATGGGACTTCACTGAGCCTTGGTTCAGAGGACACACCCATATGCACTTGGTACCACGAGAGCCACCGTGAGCCTGCTGCTGAGCATTGCCTCAAATATCTTTGATTAAGATGTTATAACATGCAATTCTTTTATGATACCTACAAAGCTTTCTCCATATATAAAAACAGTGATTTGATTATGGAAATCAGAATTTTAGTATTTTCCTACCATCATTCTTCAGCAAATACATATCAAATTAGTGTAAATCTACTTTTGTATTAAGTTAGAATGCTCTGAGGACCATCTGAGTCAGTTATTTAAAGTTCAAAAGAAAACAAACAAACAACCCACCCACACCCATCCAATGAATTTTTGTTTGAGTGCTAAATTCCAATATGGTTCTAGTCATATCTCTACTAAATATTGATGTAAAGTGATGTTTACTTATTGATGACTTTAAAATCAAAAGTTTAAAAAAAGATTTATTTTATGTATATGAGTACACTATTGCTTTCTTCAGACACACCAGAAGAGGGCATCAGATCCCTTTACAGATGGTTGTGAACCACCGTAAGTGGCTGGGAATTGAACTCAGGACCTCGGGAACAGCAGTCGGTGCTTTTAACTGCTGAGACATCTCTGCAGCCCCCTGAAGTCAGATTATTGTTGTGCGACATCCACCAGAGAAGACTGCTTGGAGACAGATTTAAGTCAATAGAAAATCTTTATTAGCTGGCTGGGGACTACTCTCGGTGTGTGGGAATTCAGTCTAAACTTGAGCTGTTCTCATGGTGAACTTTTGAGCACAAACCCCATATACTGGGTCAACATATGTTAGTTTGCAAGAGCAGTTAGACGGAAGTGGAGCTACAGGAGCCACAAGGCAAGATTAGTACATTTAAGGCCTTTCCTAGAGCTGCTTCGGTCTTTGTTTTTGTTGGGGCAGCGGTGCTGTCTATGTGCTGTTTTATAGCCTGCCTGGTATTTCCATCATGGAATCAGTTATGTTAAGGTCTGGTAGGCCTGTTACAATATCAATCAGCTCTGATCAACATTGAAGATTCTCTATGGCTGGTAATAGAAAATATTCTTGCAAGATTTAATCTTTATATAAAAATCATGCACACTGTGGTGGTTTAAATGAGAATGGCCTGCATGGGCTAATATATTTGATTAGGTGTTGAAGTAGGTGTGGCCTTGTTGGAGGAAGTGTATCATTGGGGGTGAGCTTTGGGGTTTCAAAAGCCCAAGCTAGTGCCAGTGTCTCTCTGCTGCCTGCAGATCCAGATGTAGAGCTCTCAGCTCCTTCTCCAGCACCATGTCTGCCTGCATGCTGCCATGCTTCCCGCCATGATGACAATGGACTCAAGCTCTGACACCGTAAGCCAGCCTCAATAGAGTTCACAGTGATAGAATAGTAAGATACCCAGGCATCTCAGCAGTATGCAAGTTCGCATTTGTGTTAAACACATGGCAACATTACACACATTCCAGGGAATTCTTTTGAAATGAATTTTCTTCATAATTTATTTTCAGTAAATGCCTTTTCTGTTTGACTAATTTGTATATACGTAAGGCACACATTTCTGGGGTGAAAAGAGACCATGAACCACAACAGTGTAGGAACCCCTGGCTTACAGCAGGAGTTTAGTTTCCTTTTGGACAGTGTGGACATAGAAAGTTCAGCTGGCAGCAGCAGACTTAACGTAATAATGTTCATGAGGCGACAAACACTTTATAGCCTGTGAGATTATCCATAGCTTCATTATTTTAGGAAGATAAAATACTTTTAAAATTATGTATTTTCCTTTGCCCTCTGCTTTTCCATATGTTTGAATCCATAACATTGTTTTCTTCAGAGGGTAATAACCTTGTGAACATTGGGTATTATAAAATTGAATTTAAAGCTATTATGAGGTATGCAATTAAATAGATCACGAAAATGTAAAACTTACCCTTAGGCTATATATCCATAGTAAATCAATATTTTTTTTTACTAATTTAGTAATGATTTCTTGTTCAATAAATAAAAAATTTAAAGTTGAAAAATTACTTGTTCACTTATGGGAAATGACTTTAAAAACCTTAGGTCAGGAGATGGCTTAGCACAGTTAAAGGAGATTGCTGCCAATCCTGATGACGTGAGTTCAATTCCTGGGGCCTACACAGTGAAAATGGAGAATCAGCTCTCACCGGTTATCCTCTGACCTTCACATGTGTACTATAGCATGTGTTCATGCACACCACACACACACACACACACACACACACATACACACACACACACACACACACACAGGCACACAGGCACACTGAAGAAAATGTAACAAAACTTTATATGTTATCACAGTGTGGGTTATTAAACTTGAATAACTAGAAGACTTTTCTTGGAGTGTGGTTATGAAATATTATGCCTTCAGGTTTTGTTTGTTTAGTAAGACACCAGAGGTGATAAATGAAATGGGGTCAATGGTCTTCAAATGGAAACAGCCTAGGGTGAAAATGTGTTAGCAGCAGACAGTGTTAGCAGCAGACATTTGCTAACGTCTGTAAATGCAAAACAGGGAGCCTTTGCATTCACCTCTTTAATTCCTTGGACGGTGTAGCTGCTGTCCTGGTCACTTGCCTGTGTTTCTGAGTAACTATGTTTCATTTACATGAAGCAAGCAAGACAAGCGAGAAGGAAGACGTATTGAAAGTCAATGGAGAAGCTATTTACTGACCCTTGGTTATGTGTCAGGAAGGACGTCTTCTTGCTGCCCTTGCGCCTTGCAGTTCTTACTATCAGCATAGCAGACTTAGATAAATTAAAATTAACTCAAGTCCATATTTTATTCTGATTGTTACGTTTCCCTAAATGCTCCTTATATCTGTACTGGATATCCCTCTTCCTTCTCCTCCCCTCCCTCTCCCTTCCTCCTCCTCCCCTCTCCTTCCTCTTCTTCCTCTTCTTCCTCCATCAGGAACTATTAATACTTGTTAGTTCTTCAAGAAGGGCTCTAATACCAATCTCCAAGGCAAGATACACTCACAAGTACAATTGTAGCATGGCTCTTTGGGGATAGCAAATTTCCTTACCATAGTGTTTGAGCCCTCCTCCACAGGAGCGAAACTAGAATACATCTGGTATTATAGATTGGGTCAAAAACATATAGCTTGGGAGGAGGGCATGAGCTCAAAGTAGGAATGTTTTCCAAAATGACTATGTTGCGAACTTCCCCTAAATGTTTATGTTTAGGGCCTGGGACATGGCTCAGGTTAAGAGTACTTACTGATCTTGTGGATATCTAGGGTTTAATTTCTATTACCCAAATGATGACTTACAACTAGAACTCCAGGTCCAGGGGGATCTGATGTTCACTTTAACCTCTTAAGATTCCTGCACACACATGATGCATATATTCATGCACACATTCATACACATAAAAAATAAAATAAACTTAAAAATTAAGCAGCTCTCAGGCTGAGGCAGAGAAGCTCCCCTGAACAGAGGGTGAAGGCTAATGCACAGATTCACATCTGGTCAAGTGCAGAGCAAGCAAGTGACTGATGAGCACTCAGCCTCAGAAGAGACACTTACATCTATATCATATGCCAGCAAGGGTCAATGCACATCATAGAAGTAAGAGGAGAAAGAATTTAAGAATTAAGAATCCCCAGAGGATGGGAAAGAGTGCCATCCAGTGAAATACTGCCATCCAGATGAGGTGTGTTCACTGCAATCCTGAACATGCAGCAGCTGTGGGTACCTGTACAAGACTGGGCCTCTAACTTTCCATCACGGACAGAGGAGGTACCCATGAGCCCTTCCCTTCTTGAAGAACTAACAAGTATTAATAGTTCCTGATGGAGGAAGAAGAGGAAGGAGAAGAGGAAGGAGAGGGGAAGAGGAGGAAGAAGGGAGAGGGAGGGGAGGAGGGAGAAGAGGAAGGGAGGAGGAGGAAGAAGGGGGAGGGGGAAGAAGAGGAAGGGAGGAGGAAGAGAAGAAAGAGGATGGGGAGGAAGAAGAAGAGAGGGAGGAAGAGGGGGAGGGGGAGAAGGGAAGGGGGTGACAGTGTCTTTTTCTGTAATGGTGTAGCCAGTGGGGGCTAGGTGGGAGGAACAAGGGGTTCAGAGGGAAATGAAGAGGGATACTAGACGGTAATAGTGGAGGCAAATGTAATTATAGTACATTGTGTATATGTATGGTACTTCCAACAGGAACGCGTCTGTATGCATATGTATGAGATGACTTTAACTAACCCATTTTGTGGGACACATGTGGCTATATGTCTGGTATTGTGGATACCCATGTGCTTTGCACATGATTCTTTTGATTCCCACCAGCAATTAAAAGATCATGTGTAGGCTCGCAGATGTACACACTGAATTTCTGTATACTCTGGCTCCATCCTTCACCTCTAGCTCATGCACATTACATTAATTATGTAGTTAAAAAGCTACTTAGGACACCAAGGTAACTGTTCATTGCTTAGGTGCCTGCCGTGCATGCGTGGTGGCGGGAGTGTGGTCTCTAGTACCCATGGAAACGCCAGCTGTGGTGTGTATGTTTGTACTGGGGAGACAGACACAGGTAGCTAGCTCTTGGGGAGCTTCAGGCCAGTGAGAGACCTTGTCTAAAAAATCAGGGATGGTGCTAGAGGGGTAATACCTGAGGTTGAACCCCACCCTCACATCCACATGAATGTTCACACACAAATATGAAACATAAGCCACCTAGGTGTCTGTGACAAAAATTATTTTACACAGTGATTCTTTTCCTCTTTTTAATAAAAGTCCATAAACAGAAATGCTAAAGAGGAATTATTATTCAAATAATGTTGATGAATAGAGATAAAAAAGCCAAATCACGTGACCGAAATATTGTATAAGCAGATAAACAACATCACCTCGCAGACGTCCCTCATGACCAGTCAGGCTATGTGCACTGAGACTCAACAGAGCACTGCATCCTTGGCAGTTTCTCATCCCACATATTCAACCATCCAGAGAAATGTCACATGTTTAATAAATATAGCAATTGCAGTGGATTTATTATTCATAACCTCACAGACTTAATGATGTCGTTCAGAAATTGAAGGTTGTAGTAGGAATAATAGTGACAAAATCCATTGGCTGTTGAGATGTTCCTTTGCCAGACAACTAGGCTACAGCAAGCACCTGCCATTTTGGGAACCTGAAGCCTGATGAATACTGTGTGTGGGAGATCCTGAGAGTTCTCACCTCCGGGCTCCCTTCTCAGAGTGCAGAGGCTGAAACCGCCTCCTTCCTTGGATGAGATCGCAAATATGCTCACTCTCCCATTTTCTGTTTATGCGGCAAACTCTAATGATATCTTGCTAAAGGAAGCTGAGGTTGGTTCACCAGAGTGATGGATGGCCCTGCTCCCTGCATCAGATTGAGGGATGGGTCTGATCCCTGCACTCTTGCGCCTCCCCTTTCTGATTTTTTCCCACAGTAAGATTTAGTATTTTTTTATTTTGTTTTTTTAAATATTTTTTTAGAATGATAGTGGAAAAACAGGAATAAGTTATTTAATGTATCTTAAGAAAGTATAAAGTAGACATTGGATAGATTTTTAGAAGTGAATGTGGCCTGAGTCCACTTTTGCTCATTTAACATTTTCTGTGGCAGTTCAACAGAACCTTCATATTTGTACCAACCAGTAATATCCTTCTTTCAAATCCCCAAGATTAGGACCTTTTGCTTCTGAATCTCCAAGATTAGGAGCTGGAGAATTGAAGCCAGATTATTTGGTAAATAATATTAAGAAAAATACACATCATATCTAGAAAGCAGAAGCTTTGTAACTGCTGGTCTTGGGAAGGGGAAAGGAGGAAAAAGAATCAGAATGGAGAACAGAGAGGACAGAGAGGACAGAGAGGACAGAGAGAGAGGACAGAGAGGACAGAGAGAGAGGACAGAGAGAGGACAGAGAGGACAGAGAGAGGACACAGAGAGAGGACAGAGAGGACAGAGAGAGAGGACAGAGAGGACAGAGAGGACAGAGAGAGAGGACAGAGAAGACAGCGAGGACAGGTCATGAAGAAGCAATGTGCAGAGAGCTGAGCAATGTACCGAGTGTGATAGTCCTCAGAACACTTAGTCGTAAGTGGAATGTCCTCATCAAATCCCTCCCCTTGGGATTCCTGAGCAATGCAGAAGAGACTGTAATGCAGAAGGACTGTAAGAGCCAGAGAAGATGACACTAAGGGAATGATGTCCTTCAGACACGATAGGCCTGACACATGTATAAACTCAGAAACTTTGGCAGCACGCACAGAGCCTGCACATGTCCAAGCCAGATGGGGTCCTGGCACTTAGAGGGGAAAGTGGACATGAGCTCCCGTCTCTAACCAAGAAGCTATCTCCAGTGGACAGCCATTTGCAAAGGAAAGATTAGTTTTCTCCAGTGGAATCTCACTGGGTATACAAATCACACTTAAGGGCAGGCCCTATGTCTAGTAATAAACGGCCAACATGAAATGAATTCGGTGGTACTTCTGGAGATTTTTTTTTTTGTCTCATATTGCTTTGTTTTGACTTTTTTCTTTTTAACTTACTGGTCTTTTGCTTGTGTATTATGACTTCTAATTTTGTGCTTTTATTTACTTACTGTGTATGCATGTGTGTGTGTGTGTGTGTGTGTGTGTGCTGTGTCTCTGTGTGTGCATGTGGGTCTGTATGGGGTGTCTATGTTTGTGTGTACTTTGTGTGTGTGTCTGAGTGTGCTCTGTATGTATCTCTGTGTGTGTGTCTGTGTTCTGTGTGCATATATGTTTCTTGTGCTCTTTCCTTCTCTTCCTCTCTCCCTCCTTTCTTCCTTATTTTCTTTCTCTCTCTCTTTCTCTCTTTCTTTCTTTCTTTCTTTCTTTCTTTCTTTCTTTCTTTCTTTCTTTCTTTCTTTCTTTCTTTCTTTCTTCCTGCCTTTGTATTCCAAACACAGAGAAAAAGAGGGTGGAGAATGGATGAGTGGGGAGGTGGGAAAGTCTGTGAGGTGATGAGGGAGGGCAAACAATGAGTAAAATAGATCGTATGAAACATTATTTTCAATAAGACTTAAAAACAAAATCCAACCAAATAAAGAAGCAGTAGGTAGAGATATCATGCAAACAATAGCAGAACTGGGGAATTCACCTCCTATCCCTTAGGGTTTCCTCTACTTGATGCATGTCCTGGACTCAACAACAAAACACAAGTTCCATCCAGGGCGCTCCAAACCCGTAGGCCCACAGAGCTTACCCAGTCTTTAGGGCAGAGGCAATGGATAAGACTTTTGAAGGGCCATTCGGATTCATTTGTTCTTTTGTATGTGTAGTAATATGGTCTATTGACCTCCACAGGGTTACTGATTCAGATATCTCAGATGGTGGGTCCCTGCTGCTGAGGCCGGTGAGTCCTAGTTCCTGACTTAGGGACAATTACCTGTTACGATGATTATGATGGTGACATTTTCCTGACAGCAAAAAGATAGTGAAGACATTCATTCACCGTCTTTCCCCAGAGATCATGAGGGCAGTACTATTGTGAATGAAGGGGCTGTGGTAAACACATTTCAAACAACAAAACAAAACAAAACCACAATAACCAGCAGCCAACTAACTTCCCACACAAGCAAAGAGTTTCTTCATTCAACAGAGACATCACATACACAGTTGATCATATACAGTTCCCAAAATGCCCAACAAGACGTTTACAGGGACAGAGGGAGCTCTCAGCCCTTGCCTTGTGGGACACCTGACAACCAGTAGTGGAAAACGAACAATTATTGGCATTTGTCAATCCTCAGGTTCTGTGGCAGGAAAGAGGAAGCGGCAGCAATCACGCTCAATTTGCATCTCTCCTGATGTCAGTCTGTGTGAGGACTGACTGAACATCAAGAGAATGGAAAAGGCTTGCAGATGTGCAGCGAGCTATGACAGCAAGGCTGCCAACATGGCGCACTGATCGACTAATGATTAAGATATCAAGAGTGATCCCTACAGCTTGCTGACAGCTGGTTCAATTGTTTGCACCTGTTTCCCCCCATTACACATGTGTCTGGAATGGATTACTCTGGCCTGTGCCAGACACATTTCACCTTCCCTCACAGAGTCATGGTCCAGCAGCCTCACAGCAGGGACTAGACAGCTCTTAGAGCCACATAAGCAAGAGAGTGCATTTTCAAGATGGCTCTATGTGTCAGGGCCCACAGGCTATTAACTGTTAACGGCAGTGTGTGAATGCTGCTTGCTTCTCTCATGAGTCAAGGTGAAGTCTAAGGTTGCTCAGGGCTTGCATACTCTGCCATCACTGCATGGCATCCTGCCAGGCATTTTGAATCAGGATAGGACACATTCAGAAATTAATTGAGATTAAACCATGGCACCAAATTCCCTGAACGGGAGTGTTTTTTTTTAACTTTTATTGCATTATGATAAGAAAAGTTACATGATTTCAATTTATCTGAATTTGTTAACATTTAAAAACATATTTTAAGTAA